>OMNZ01072991.1:0-12312 GCA_900303255.1 Lesueurigobius sanzi | reverse complement strand
TTCTTAAAACTACAGCTACACATTACAGCCATGGATTACAGCACACTCATTTCATAAAAGTTCATAATTTAGAGCCAATGTCTCATCTTGCTAACTTCATAGGATCTGTGCTCTGATATAAATGTACAATCTGAGTGTAAACAAGCAGATTTAGTGGCTTTGAATTATGAATGTGATGTGCAACTTTGCCGCCCCCTAGTGTGCGATCTGTAGGTTCCTTCAAACTCCTCGTGTGTGTTTGAAGATTCCAATGGAATGTCAGTCTCGCTACGGGGCGTGTGCGACACGGATATTCCATTGGTGCAGACTGCTGACGTAGACATGAACGCTGCCTTGTCATACATGCCGGTGAGAGCCAATTCCAATGGGAATTACGACGACACATGCGTTGTCGTCGTTCAAACTGAAGAGGGAGCAATACTGACGTTTTTTAGCAGTAAAATAAGATTTCTACTAATATGCACTGCCATGTCAAAATAGTGACAAGGACCTGTAGCCAGCTCTATGAGACACCAACTTTAACCGATTCTCAGCTAAAAAAAAGTTGATTTGGGGTTTAGTGCCTCTTTAACCATCAGATCTGGCCTTCTCGATATTGACTGGATGCTACACACTTTGCCTGTAACAAGTAGCCAGACTTTGTGCAAGTCACGCAAAAGAAAAGGGTTGCTTTATGTTGAGGCATAAAATATGGACAAACTTTGTATACAGTGTACTAATGATGCATGGCTCAAAGGTGATGTATCAAATGTAAATTATACAGTATGTTCAGCACTTCCTGTTTGCTCTATCTTGTGTTTTAAAAGGTCTTTAGTCATTGTGCATAAGGTATACACATAATTGAGATACCATATACTCCTGCTACATGAATATTATGTAGATGTAATAATGGTGTCCACACACTATGTCACATGCTGCTGTCAGGGCAGGTTAGTGTCACAGCCAGGCCACGGGCAGCGCGGGAGTCAGGTGATTTCATGCGACTCATCCACAGTTAATGATGTGTCAAACAACAGAGCTTCCCCTGACCCCCCACATTTACATTATGCTTTCATGTGTTGTGTAACGTGTGAGTAAAACCTGTGGAAATAATAACAACAGAGCAATGCTAATGATTACATGGCGCTTTATTAACCACTTTCAAAGACATGCAGTGTGCAATCAGAAAAGCAGAACGATGCATGTAACTGTTTTCAGTTGTGTGGTGTTGTAGTTTGGTTTATGTGTGCATTCTGTCTGCAAGAAAACATGTTTGATATTGACCATATTGACAACATATAGAAAGTTTGGCCAGTATACTGTACATGTGTTTCAGTCACATGAGCTCAGTGGTCAGGTCTGCCATTTTGTAGGCCGCTGGCTAGTGCAACAGTGTATCAGCCTATGCGTCCCTATGCCTGTTTTATATCTATATCTGACTGAACCCAAGATGCTACATATGAAAATTACACCTCAGACAGAAGAACAGAGCTGATACTTAAAGAAAACCAAAACCTTTGAATTTTATCCTTATCAATCGCCTGGAGAGTTACTGACAGCAAAGCAGAATGGATAACATTTGTGACTACAAGCACAAACCTCTCCATGAGGACGCCCTGAACCACAGTCTAAACATCTAGCCTTGGTACAACATGTGACAGAGGTAAGAGCTGAGGTATTACTGTCATTTCACTGTGTTTACTGCATAGACTAGAGGCTAAGTGGACTCTGACAGGCTCTTTTGACACTACAAACAGTAAAAATCACAGAGCAAGGTTGTCTGTTACCTCTTCGATGTGTTCATTTAGTCTAAAGAGTAGAAATAGATCTTTGGTCTGCGTGGGAGCCTCTTGCTCTGTGTGCCCTGGCCGCTGCCACTAGCTGCGTCTTTGCCAGGAAATGCGCTGTTTGTTTATTTACCCATGTGCTCTCTATGGGCCCGTTAGCATTCATCACAATGACATACAAATACTGTGGTCAATCAGTTGACCTTTATTTACCTCCTGACTGATACTGTTTTACTGATTGGTGATGGTATTGTAGTGTGGTAATTCCATGTCAGGCCAAAAGTTGCCGGTCACAACTAGAGTATACGTGACGTCACTGGAAACCCATGTATAGTCAATGTACTGGCATCAGTGGGAAGTAGAAGTGCCTTTTTTAGTTATAAAAATCGAGAACATTTACATAGTTATAATTGTCATTACTTGGAATAACATCCGTTTTACAGGCTGTTCCATGTAAGCTGAACAAATTGGATTTTACCGTAGCAATTTTAGTGATATACATTGCGTCAGTAAATACTACCCAAATTAAAAATAAATTCAAGCGAAAATCATCAATTGCCTGTTACATAAACAAATGCTGGCATGCTCTCTGGATTAAGATTACTGTGAACTAAGTATACTCAAAAGTTTAAGCTGCATCAACTTTGGAAAACGAATGTTCCCTTTGGGTATAGCTCATAACTGTATTGTCTTCTTGTCATGGGCCTATTTTTGGACAACCCAAAGCTGGCGCTCGACCAACGTGAAGCCGTTTGATGAGATTACATGGACTCTCTAATACCAGGCTATCTGCTTAACTTCCCGGGTCAAGGGTCATCGGCGCGTAGTGGAAGGTATTTTTGGTTTGTGGGGGGAAAAAAGGAGAGACAGATTTGTTCGTCTCCATCACTGTGGGTGTCCTGTCACATCGCGGACGCGTCAGCAGATGGTTGACAAATCTACGAGTTCGAACCGACCGCGTGGAGCGAGTGGGGGGTCTGACCCGCTGTCTCTTCACATGAGTGCCGCTGCATGTACATCTACTGTGACGTACACAAGACTGCTGGACATACACACACACACAGACTAGGTTCATGTGCCTAATGGGGACACCGCAGACTCCAAAGAATATTGACAACTTGGACAAACTAGTCCGTGAAACAATTAAAACATGAGTAAAAAGCGAATGTAATCATAACAAAATATGGAATGACTAATAAAATATGAAAAGAAAAAAGTAAGACTTAAATTATTTAGACTTTAATACATTTTCTGGAAATCCCATATCCTCACCACAGTATTATTCACATTCAAAGTGTAATTCACACAGATCTGACTTTATTACAGACTAATTCCCTAAATCTGTATACGTATATGCTTAATTTAACCAGTGCTATAAGTTTACTTCAGTGGTGCGTCTAGAATGTTGACAAAGGCAGCGCTAACGGTGATTCTTAGCGTATAATGCTAAGGGACTATAAAACAAACCCAGCGACTAAAACGGGCTCATTAAGAGCTTTTTAAAGTACATATTGACCTATAACATTTAACTGCTCCTGGAGCTAAAATATCCAATATGCCAACTTGGCAAGCTAAAAAAAACAACCATATCACTAGATGTAAGGAGGCTACTGGAAAATGAGGCATCTACATACTATTATATACAAATACTACACAGGCTCTGTGTAACTTTTGGATATGAACAGTGTGTACAATGTGGACATAAATATTTCTTATAATTTTCATCTTAAATGAACAAAGTGAGGCCCAAAAAACACATCATTACACATTTGTGTTGGTTCTCAGTCGTACAGGAGTTGTCCATTGTAGGCAGAAGACTGAAGAATATTTGCCTACATCATTACACATGCTTATTACGAATATTATATTCAATAAAATATGTATAATTCTGATCAAACTTCTCTTAAAAGTAATATTACTGTATTTGCCAAATGACTATTAAATGGAAATGAGAACTAATCACTTAAGCCCAGCTACAAGATATGTTTGAAGAAAATGCCTTGTACTCATATCGGTACTCGGTATCGAGCAAGTACTCAAATCAAAGTACTCTTACTCGTATTGGTTTGAGAAAAAGTGGTATCGGTACATCCCTATTCATATTTTCTCTCGGTTGTTGCTTTTGTATATTTTAAAATGTGCTCTGTGAATTTAATCATGTTTTGCAAAGGTGAATCCAAGACTAAACTGTAACTTCAATTCTGGGAAAAGAAAAATGGAATTATAACACGCAGCTCTATATCTGACCTCTAAACCAAAACAAAAAGAGGTTTGGGTCCCCACATGACTTGGTAATCATCTACGCACACAAACACACCCGTACTGAGCTACAGGCACTGGCCCAGCGCAGGAGGAACACCGCAGAGACCGGGGGCCACAGCACGCTGCACACGGAGCAGGTGTCGCATAAGGTAAGATCTGCCTCCGACAGCCAAACTGCTAGCTCCCAGCTGACTCCGGGTCGAAGGCAGGGGAGGGGCCGCGCTTCACGTTCCCCAGAGGAAATGGAATCAGTCAGGGTTATGTCATCACAACGGGCTCAATTATGTCTCCTGTCAACCCACGCTTAGCCACTGCCTGTCAACCGCTCAAGAAGATACCGTAACTCAGGACTCAACACTGAATACATCAAAAAAGGTATCACTTACTGTATGTGTTATTAGCCAAATGTAATATTTCAGCTACAAAATAATGACTGACAGAATTCCTCTTCTATTCCAGCCTTGATTAAGTTCAAGCCAAACGTTCCTAGGCAGGGTACAAAGTGACTCTTTAATGCTGATAACTCCTATACCACACATTACTTCTGGGTTCTCAATTCTTAAAAATGTCACTTATAATTTGATGCAATTGGTGCACAGTGGTCTGTTTTTACACAAATGTCTGCTTCTACAAAATACAGTAAGGAGCAAAATGATTCTCTTATATCTGAAAATGTACATAGGGTATTGTGTACTGGGTATTGTGTAGTCTCTAAAGGCAGAGAAAATGCATGAGCTTATTTTTTTTACAACTTTTTAATGAGTTGTGTTAAATAAATCAGTATGCACAGTCAAACGCTGAAATCAGAGGCAAGGTTTTGCAGTGCAGGTGATGTGCTCCCTTAATAAACAACTAAATGAACCATGAAATGTGCTGCTCGCTGAACAAGTTCAATTAGCTTCAACTTTATGAAGCGACAGGTAATGAAAGCAACGTAGTATGTATAAACACTGCATTATTATTATTTTTTCTTTGTTAATAGTCTTCGGTGCAGAGGCCCGTGAAGATTTGGCCTGATTCACCCGCATTGCATCTGATGTACACCTCTCTCTGTAGACAGAACTGTAGCTTGTATTTTCCATAGTGCGACGCAGGCCTTTCTACTTTCTAACGGATTAGATAAAGTAAGTGATAAAATCTCAAATTAAACCTTAACGGTAGGACGGGGATTTCATCTCAAGTGTCCCTGGGAATGAAATGGATGGACACACTTGAAGATAAGCACAGGCAGAGTGAGTGCTCCCGCTGTGCTAAACAATAATAGCTTATTTAACGTGGAGATGATAAAAGTACTTTAATACTCGGAGTCATTTGTGCAGATTCATCATTGGGGGATTAATGACCAGCTGTGATTACAGTGCCTCATCATCCTCAGAGCCGCGCACAAATGTGTTAACCAGCCTCATATTTTAACTTCAGCCTCAATCAGTGGCTTTAAGGCTGGGCCACATCATATCGTACACGTTATACCGGTACTCTTCTAATACCGTGGTAGACGCGATATCATTTGCATGTGACTACAGCTGATTTTATGTTCTGTGGCACTGGCAGGACGCACACAGACGCAGAGAAGAGGGAATGCTTTGAAAACCTCAAAGAATGTTTTCATGTAAAGGCAGCATTTTACTGTGATTGGCGAGATGCTGGTGTGAGCAATACAATTTTAAATTAAATACATTTCCTTTCAAATGAAGCAGACCCACAGATTTAGGTGAATTTAGATGATGAATGAATTTGCCCAGTACGCTAAAGGGTGTATTTTGTCAACTAATCGATTATTGAAATAGTTAAATAGTAAAGGCGTTGGTTATAGAAGTTTTTGCACATACTATATTAGCTCTGATTGTTCCAAATATGAGATAAATCTCAGACCATAATCTAATCAGAGCAGAAAGAGGATTCTGTCGCTCTCTCACTTTCACTACCCAAGACTGAATTTGAGAGGTTCTTAGCTTTCAAATGAGGAATGACATGTGAAACTTGTACAAAGAGCATCCTACAGACATGACCTTTTGTCAAGACGTCCTTAAATGGTGTCACTTAAGCTTCATGTAGCTTTTTGGAGCGTTTTGTGGGTGTTTCAACAGCCAATACCACACCAAACTGCGCCCACAGGGTTCCAAGCTGCCCTCAACTCAGACCACTTCAGGGCTGGCGTCCGGAGCGGTTTGGGAGGGGTGAGGGGGGAACTCATCAGCAATGTAGCATGGTGTTAGATGCTTGCTAAATTCTTTCCAAACAAGAAATACATGTTTTTATTCTCAACATGAGTTTCCATCCAGTAACAGCTGTTGATAATAATAAGCTTGCTTGTTTCGCCAAACATTTAGCTGAATATACAGTAAGTTGCTGTTCTCAAAGACAGTGCTGACGCCAGTGCCTGGTTAAATATGATGAAGTTATAATTGTTTCTTGTAGTATTTGGTCAAGTGCATTTTTCCTCATCTAATTCCTGTGCTCCCGGCTTAGGACCCCCCTTTGGGTTCGGTTTGGTTCCGCTCTGTCCTGTTCCACCCCTTTGGATAGAGGCCATATGTCTCATTGATGCAGAATGGTTAAATGGTCTGAACTTATGCTGTAGGTGATTTTCCACCTAAGTTAAGGTACTCAAAGCGCTTTACAGCAAGGAACCGCTCACCCATTCACGCTCTTATTCATACACTAATGTACCCAGACACTGGAGGCAAGGTGGGTGAAGTGCCTTGCCCATGGACACACCGTCAATGTGCACCAGCGGGAGCCGGGATTTGAACATTCGACCTTCCGTTCAAGATGCTCTACCATCTGTGCCACTGTCGCCCCAATATCATTACTTTCCGTGGACGTTTAGGACTGAGGTTAGTATCTTTGGTCTGCAAGTCGACAAATTCAAATAAACTTAAGTAAATGTACGGTTCATTCACTTCAGCCTTATCTTAAACTGCAGCATTTTAGACGATTTATCCCTGTTGTGTTCAGGATATCCATTGTGCTTTGCTGTATTGGCCAGGTTCAGCTGTGGCTGCGGTCCCGCTGGCGAAGATTGACTTCATCTGATTGTCTCTAATTAGACTCACGTTCAGCACCTAATCTCCTCAAACACACTTCGCACAATCATTTATGTCGGAGCGCCCAAATGTTTTTTTTTCTTCTCCCGGATAACATCTATTTCCTCCAATTTAAAATGTTCGGTTCCACAGCAGGGGCGGCGTGGTATCAATGCGTGCATCTCGCCTCTCGCTAAATCCCTCCTCTACACCGCGCACTGGCTCAGGGTAAGTCAGTGTAAACCACATTGCTTTTTTAAACAGCCTTTGAAGTGGATGACCCAAGTCGGTGCAATGATATGTTTCAGGAGCTCGACTCTGGCCCCAATAAATCCTGGTTCTTGCCAGAAGCGCTGGGTTTAGAGCTGGCTCGTCGGCAAGCGCTGAGCCACAAAAGGGGCTCAGCGCCTGACCAGGCCTGATTATACATTAAACACGTGTGGTAATGACAAGGCAATAAACTCCCAAATGTGACAAGAGGGTAGAGCAGTATATGATTTAGTAATGCTGAATAATGCAGTGCAACTTCAATAATATGCACCAGTCAATTAAAACTCATTAAAGGCTACAAAATGGCGTAAATAATGATAATGAGCACCATTTAACACAATACCCTGCGTTCCAACTTATGTGTTAAAGAATGAAAACAGCTTTTTTTCTTGGTCAATCCAAAATATTAGTAAACATCATACCTGAATGTTCATACAATATAAAGGCCAAGTTTTAGCTTTCTTTGGAAAATATTTGAGAATATCAATTATTCTGCTGTAAATGGAGTTCCAAATTATTACGCAACGCAATGAACAACAAGAAATGAATCATCTCACATGTCTATTTGTATCAATTTGAGTGAAAATGATGAACAAACAGCTAACAATTGACAAAATAAATACCATTTTTTTTATCTGACTTGTATCTGACCCAAACTTATTGTCTAATTCACCCACTTATCTTTTCCACAACAGTTTCAAGCCTTTAATCCATGAAATTATTTGTTTTTGATCAACTGTTTGTGCCACAGCGACCGCAGCCGCGAGAAAAGAGATAGTTTGGTTTTTAGAGGAAATCTGTCATTGAAGTGTCGCCCACTTGATCCGATTTGGGTTTAGGGCAGCTGAGGAGGGTCAAAGGTCATTATTATTTTATCTTTAAGCCCTTGACTCTGACACATGACAAGGAGCATTGTCCTGAAAGAAATCTTGGTTTTCTTGGCAGATGCAGACTCTCCTGTGTCTCCACTGTTTTGATGCTATAAAACATGACTTACTTAATCATTTGGAACATAGTGTGTGATCTCTATTCGGGCTGGGACAATATACCGCACCTTTGCCACAATAACAAGTATCAATAGTTTATGAAAGTACAGTGTTGGGGAGAGGACTTGGAAATTGTATTTAGTTGCAGAATACTGAATACTTAAAATGTATTTTGTAACGTATTCTGTTACTTTGTCATTTCAGAGTATTGTACATTATGTATTGTATTATCATTCTATTTACAGTATGTATAAATGTGGCATATGATGAAAAATGTTGCATTTATTTGAATTATATTTATGTATAAATACAGTGTATGCTTAAAAACGGGAGCTCCTGTATACGCTTGTTGCCCCGACTCTTACCTCTTTACCTTTAATCAGGAAGACAGAAACAAACTTTACAGATACACACCTGGAGCACAGCAGACACTAAACCTCCCCCTGGTCATTTTGATCGTTTGTCTCTTGATGTCATGCAACATGAAGCTTCATTTTAATGATTGAGGATCACAATGTATTCCTTTGAATTTAGGAAAGTAACTATTCTAAATACCCTCAAATGAAAGAGTAGCTAAACCGAAATATAATTACTCAAAATGAATATTCTAAATACATGTATTCCGTTACTACCAAGCATTGTGAAAGTATGAATACTTTTAAAGTAATTAAAAGCTTCTCTATAACCTATTTTAATAGCCTGGATGCCTGTTTATAGGCTGCATGTTTATGTTGCTCTTACTCTTTCCACTAATTCAGTTATAGTGACACAGCACCTACATTTTGTGATGAAAATTCCTAGTCTGTGAAACCTTCACAATGGCAATAAATTCTATTCTGATTCGAAATTAACACTTCAATAAAGATCAGATGGCATTTGGTTTATAACTTTTGGATGCATTTCTTTTTCAACATTTTCACAATACTATGTCGCAATATGTTTGATCGTATCAGCCCCAACAAAGCACGTCCAAAGCCCTAGTTTCAATAATGTTCCTTAAAGCACCATGTCCACAGTTTGATTCCTAATAGGCATAGTCTTATTTTTGGTGTCATGCAGGTTTACCAGGTGATGGGGATTTGCATGGGACATGTAACAATGTAATACATAATTCATCTGCCCTTTAGCTAATGCGCTAAGTACTGTATATGCAACATTGTTCCACTAAATAAACCCTCTACACCATTTCTAGCATCTGAGAGCATCTGTTAATGGATATGAAGGTCAGTGGTACAATTCCAGCTCTGACTAGCCCTTGGCAAGACGCCTCACCCTCCTGAATGTGGTGTGAGCGATGGTGTTGGTTGGACAGGCTTTATAGTTGCAGACTGTGTGCCACTCACTTAGCCAGGCAGTTTTGTCTATTAGTAGTTTACCGGGTTGAGAGAGAATTAAGTGATGCAACATCTGGAAAATGTATGTACGCTATAAATATCAATAGGGTCTGGGTGCAGACGATTACGTCACCTCCACTTTTATTTTCACGACTTTGAGGGCGACAGTGGCTCAGGTGGTAGAGCGGGTCGTCTCATGATCGGAAGGTCAGGAGTTCGAATCCCGGCTCCTGCAGCTGCAGACTGTCGTTGTGTCCTTGGGCAAGACACTTCACCCAATGCCTATGTGTGAGTGGTTGGTGGTGGTCAGAGGGACCGTTGGCGCAGATGTGAGCAGCCTCGCTTCTGTCAGTCTACCCCAGGGGAAACTGTGGCTAACCCTGCTGCCACAGTTCAACACTGACACTTTACACTGTCGAAGCATTTCTTTTTTAAATCGGCCTTCAATATTGGTGGCACTTAACGGCATCGGCCAATCACAACCACCAAAAACATTGGCATAAAACATATTGGTCGACCTCTACCACATCCTGCTTCTACAATTAATTAGAGAGAAAAAGCGATCAATAAAAATGTGATATATGTTTAGATACTAACAGCGCAATCTTTAATTTGGAAGCTAATGCAAACTTTAAGAGAACATAGTTTCCCTATCCTATACTTGGATGACAACACCACCTCATGGAGAGCACATTTGCTACTGCGCAGACTTTTGGACCTCGTCGTCTCCGGCTCCATCTGCTGTGTCACCGCTCGTCGGGGCAGAAACGGGACAGTTTGGACCAGGCGGCTGCTGGAGCGAGACCGTGTGTTGTCACATGCGTGCTCATCTGTCCACCTCCTCTGCTCCGCCGCTGCTCTGTGTGCTCCGTTTGTCTCACTCTGCCTGTGCCTGCCCGCCCGCCCGGCTGCCTGTCACCCCCATGACAAATGCGTCCCCATAAAAGGCGCACATATAGTTGTCGCTGACGCACGGGGGGGGGGGGGGGGGCTAAAGGGTCGCAGGTGAACTGTGAGTGTGAGCAAATTGACAACAGTTCTGGAGTTAGCACAAGGCTGTTCTTAATGCACATTCCCTTCAGTGGAAGTTAAAGCAAGACTTTACAAACACTTTTCTTTTCTTAAGTGTTTGTACTAACTCTGTGAAACAAAAGGCTGGCAGTGCAAGGTTACAGCTGGATTTTGGGGAAAGCTGAGGGAAAATAGATTTGCTTTTCAAAGGTTTTATGGGCCAACTGATAATTGCTCTTGTTTGGTCCTTTTTGGCAGCTGGCATTTCCGATGGCCACTGATTTTGCTGCAACAAACAAAGCCTACCACAGTATGACCAAATATGTTTTGCAGTGTAGTAAAAATTCATTCACATTAGTCTCCTATTATGATGAATTCTGAACAACGAAAGTGGTTTTGGCAACTGACAATCAATTTGACTAAATGAATACAATTGCCAAAGCCTCATTAGAGAACATTAGCAAGTTTATTACTTTATTTAATAGAGCATTTTACACCTTACAAGCCCAGAATATTAATTTTTATTCTTTGTGGATCTTTTATTTCTTTTGTTATGATCCTTATATGTATATTTGATATTTTAGCTACATATATCTGTATTTTACTGTATATAATAGGGTTGGGCGGTATTTTTTTCATACCGGTATAAATAAGTCTCAGAAAATGCCTTACACCGGTGTAAATGATATTAATTTAAAACTGAAAACAGAGTGTGCGTACGACTGTGCGGCGCACTGTGATGACGTATCGGCCGCGGCGCCTCACATGTATCAGAGCGTGATGGGGCCCGGAGAAACAACAAAACAACAAAAGAGAGGCAGAGAAGACGCAGAAATTATAGGAAGAAATCATGCCAAAACGCGGAGGTACCTCTGTAATATGTGAGCTTCTAAAAAGCACACGTGGAGCAAGAGATTATATTACGCAAAGTTTGATGCAAAGTAATGGTGATTCTGGCGCTGTCTCCAACTACAGATTCAGGGCATTGTACTGATTTAAATGTGTGCATTACCTCGTAATCATTACTCATTTTCGCGGAGATCTGCGCTGCTCACCAAAGCCCAAAGGAAATAGACACGCAGTAACAGCTGATGACGTCCGCTCAGGTAAAATAGTGACTCGGAGATGGCTAAAAATACGGACAGAAAAAGGCTCAGAGCTTTGATTGTCACATCATCCCTCTGTTGTTTAGGCTTAAAAACACCACAAGAGCAAAGTTCTGACACTGATAAGTTTTACAGCCGCACGCTCTGTGTCAGTGAGAGACGATGTGTTTGGTTTGCGCTGCGCTGTGAGCAGCAGGGGCGGTGTTACCATATTGCAGACTAGGGCTCAGGTTGGTGCCCCTTGGATACAGGGGGCCCCAAAAAAATCTGATATATAATAAAAATGAAAATCACTTGATCCAAAATGACATTTTCATTCAACTTAAGTAGATTAAGTTGATTTTTTTGTTAAATGTCTGCATTATAATACTGGCAGGACTATTGCTGCAAACTGGTCCAGTTAAAACACACCAGAATTCACCAAAAAAGGTCTAAAATAAACTCACACATTGAACACACCAATAAATCAGTGAATGCCCTTTTCAATTTGAGGCAAGTGTATTTTATTATATGGGTTTAAGTTGTATATCTTTTTATACAAGGCTCCGTTG
>OMNZ01072989.1:54421-66369 GCA_900303255.1 Lesueurigobius sanzi | reverse complement strand
TATAGGAGTAATCACTATCTCTAATCAGTCAATTAAGCCTTGTAGCTTTGTAATGAGACTCCTTCAGAGACTGCACACACTCCACCTCAGCTGCAGAGGAGAGTGACCTGACCTGTCTGGAAACCCAGCCACTGTCTTATCATTACCATATCACAGAACTGCAATGATGACGCCTCACATGCTGGTCAAATACCTGCATGTGCCCCTTTGTCTGACTTGTTTTCGTTTAGGGCAGACTCTGAGTCACCCATCTTGCTGTGGAAGCATAACTTAGATATGTCTTCAGACTATTATTCATTGAGAAACTGTTACAACATGCTTACACCCAAGTCTATAAAGACATCTAATGCTTCTGTGAGTTTCAACTAGATAGTACTGAGTTGTGGTATGCTGACAATCTCACACATATTTCTTTTTCCTCGCACTCAGAAACTTGATTAGCGGTCGCTGTTGCGGTGGCCATGTTGGAGAGAAGTCTTTTGCCTTGTTTTTTTATGTCACATGTCACTGTAATTTGTAATTGTTGTATGTAAATGCCTCTCTGACTCTGAAGATATTTGCTCAATCAGTACTGAATCCAAAAGCTGATGATAGCTTTTTTTTTTTTTCTGTTATTCTCTAACAGAAGCAGCAGAAAAGCTCATTGTATTTATATGAATGTGTAATTGGGGGTGGGATTAAAGTTTTTCTTCCTTCCCACTCCTTTTACTGTGATGTATTTTTTTTTGTCTGAAATAAATAAATAAATGAAAATGAAGTCACCTATCAATCGCATAAGCCCGGAAAACACGAAAAGGCCGAGGTGTGACGCCATGCTAATTTAACCGATAGCCGTTAGCATTAGCCATCAAACTTTCCAATTTATAAACAACCTAGATGTTTTTAGCTGTTCTCAACCAATCAACCACATTTGTATGATGTTAAAGCCTTTGATAGAAACCATTAAGGAATCTACTGAACCTTTAAGATTAAGATAAGAAATAGTGTGTAGTGGCATCTGAGCTAAATGCTAAATCATTTCGGTGAAGTTTTCTCCTTTTTTGAGGGCCGGGTAGCGTCCAATGGCCACTAAACCTCCTCTTATAATATGTTCATGATTGAGAAATCACAGAAATTATATAAACATCATAAAATGGACACTAAATGCACAACTGGTGAATTTTAGTTTTTTTTTTCCCATATGTGCAGAAATGTAGCCTATAAATGTGAATATGAAGAATTTTGACTTTTTTTTCTGTAATTTGAAAAATAACTATTTTCTTCACATTTTTATTGGATCATTAGTTATTTTGGTAACACTTTAGATTACTGACCACTACATACTATGTAAAAAAAAAACAAGGTAATTACTCTAAACTTTCCATGTAATACCAATATACTGTATTTACACTCCTATTACTGTAAATACTCTGTAATAACATACTTGTATCTATATTGGACCATAAAAATATATTTGTTCATAATGCCGGTTGTTAAATTCACACAATGACATCATCCTATGACTCACATCTGCAAAGAATGTAATTGTACTGATTTAACTCAAATATTGAGTAGTTTCAGATTGACTGTCAAAGTGGTGAAATTGGTCCGATAGGGCTATTCACGAGAGCCAGATCTAATCTCTTTCCCCTGTAGCTGTCAATAGTGCAGTGGCAGGCGTGGGCACAATACACAGTGACGCATTGATCTGAATGGAGTGCAGAGGACATAGTGATGGCAGCAACAGGTTTAGGCTTTACAGGGCAACATCCAATGGAAAATTAGACCGAACTGTAATAGGCTGCGTTCACGTGCTAGAATTTGTCATAACTGCAGATGGACGGCAAGGGCCAATGCTACGTCAGGGGAGCGACGGAAATATGAAAATAGAAGGACATATGAAAATAGAAAATCCACACATTTCAAACCTGATCATTGTTAGATAGAGATTGGATCTAATCTGCCATATTCATCTTTGGGCTGGAAATCCTTTTATCTGACCAAGATCACGCACATCTTTATGAGAAAATCATTTGACTTAAGTTCATAAGTGCTGAAAGCGAAGGCATTGACCGTGCGCAAGTTTTTTTGAGAAAAACTAGAAACATTAAGTCAGCACCACAAAGAGTTGCTTTTTTGGGGAAGGTGCTCTTTGGTGTTGGTGGACAGAAATTCAAGAGAAACAAAAACAAAGAACCAAGGCACTCCTCCCACAACATTAATTCTCTATTTACATTTTCATGGGCTAATTGGCTCTAGTCCTTTTCTGTAGTTTATTATTATTGTTATTTATCTGTTTTCTTTTTTTTTTCTCGGGCGACGTCACCTAATTGTGAGGGTGTGTCCAGTTGTGCGGCCACTCCCTCAGGTCACCAGATGTTCTACGTTCATAATCACACCAGGTGTCCTGAGGTTATAATCACTCTTCTACAAATATAGGAGACATAGTCGCTGGTCTTTACTACTTGAGAAAGGCTTTGTTGGAGCTGATACATGTGGAAGAGACCACGTATTTTAAAGGATTCTAATATGCATTAGCCCAGTAAAATAAAGGCTTTTTATAAATGTAAATAGAGAATTAATGTTGTGGAAGGAGTGCCTTGGTTCTTTTTTTTTTCTCTTGTGGTATTTTTATTTATTTTTTGTTAATGGAAAGAAATAGATTCACACTGTGGATCGGAAAGCTATCATTTGTGTTGATAGTTTTCTCCACATGTCTGTTATTAAAGAAAGAAATTGAATGTACACTTGCTGTTTTGAAATGTCAGTATGTCAAAAAGAGGGTCGGTAGCCGCTCATAAGCTTCAGCTTCTGCCTACACCTTTTGGGCATCATTTCTGTCATTTGTATTATCTGCGCTGTCACTATTTGTCAAACATTGTGTTTTGCTTACCATCTGTCTAACACTGAGGAATTCAGATGCTCAAATAAAAGATGAATGAAGTTTGATGAATGAAGAAATTAACCATAAACCAAGAAAAGAAAAAAAAATCAGTTGCATACAATTACTATCATAGAATTCAATTTAAAACTAGAGGCTCTTTAGAATGTTGTTGTCTAATATTATGTGTCCTTTTGTACTTTATGAAAGGTTTTATGAGGTAAAGAATGACTAAAGTGTGACCAGCAGCAGTAAAAAGCTGCGATCACATGAAGTTAGTACAACTGAGGAATTTACAGCGACCGACATGGGGTTTCTGAGCAATAATCATCGAAATACATGATTGCAGACAAGCAACAGGCAAATCTTAGACTTACTAATATATATTTTTGTATCCCTTTCAATGGTTAGTGCTAGATTGTTATTTCGGGAGGGACAGTCTGCTGTGAAAACTTGATATGACACAAAGTAACAGGGATATGGTGAAGGTTTGGGTTACACTGCAAAAAGTGATATGTTGATTAGTTAAAATAGCTGAAATTCAGAATATTATACTTTAATTTGAGTAATTTTGACTTGCCAAGTAAAAAAATTGAGATATATTGTCTAGTTTCAAGTGGAATAAGATGCTTTTTTCAAGAACTTATTTCTTGATTACATTTTGTAGTGTTGGTATATTTTCAGACAAGCCAACGCATAGATCCATCCAAAATCTATCTAGCACAAACCCTTTTAAATTAATATATAGTGTACTAAATATCACACCAGTGGTAATCAGCAGATAAAGCAGTCATCTTCCACTAAAGGTTTGTCAGTTTGAACTTGAACAACGTGAATTCTCCTAAATACTCAATGGCGCCCAAAACAGGAAAAAAGTCAAGATTCTCTTTGTTGCCTGTGTGATTGGGAGATGAATGATTGATTAACAGACTCATGAAAAGTTTCTGAACAGTCAATAACATAATAATCATTATTACTCGCAGATTCATTTATTTTATTTACAAATTCCCCTTTCCCGCTTGTGCATTCAGCCCAGGCACTGTATTCTCTCTCCTGTTAATATTACATTTCCTCCCCTTGAACGGAAAGACTGAAATAACCCTGCTGAAATCTATGGCTCTCCGGGGGCAGGGCTTTTGTGTCAGTGCAAGTGCAAAACAAGACGCCACTGGTTCTGAATGGGCCATGGCCGGAGCTCTAGTTTCACGGCCTTATCCGCAGACACCCGGCTCATTACAGGGTGCAGAGAGTACACGGAGCCGTGGAGAAGCACAGTATAGACACTCATGGGAGACACAAGTTATGAACAAGAGGCTCGACTCCTGTCTCCTGCCAATGAGTGATGAGGACACTGATGAAATATACTGCAACTCTGCAACAGAGCCCCGTTAATCTCCTACACAAGGTTTTATCCAGGCACAAAAAGAGGTTACAAGCAAGTGTTACCGGTCCAGTTTAATCAAAGTCTGGTGTTGGGAAGTGGATCCACCATGCAAATAATACAAGTCAAAGTAAAAGTATCACATACTAATTCTACTTAAATAATAGTATAAAAGTATCTACTGTAAAATGTACTTTATAAGTAAAAAGTAAAAGTAAACCAGTAAAGCTGGCCACACACTACAGGATTTTAAATGTTTTGAGATTAAAAATCTGTGCACAGACCACACACACTTAAGGACACACAGATCATGGCATGAGAGAAAGTTTTTATTGAGCCACGCCTCCTCAGACTCAGAAAGACTAAAAATCTGGCTAAAAATCCTCTAGTGTTTGGCAAGCTTTACTCAGGTAGGTCTAAATCAGGTCTAAGCCAGGACTAAACCAGCTGCAATCCAGATCTAACCCAGGACTAAAACGGTCTAAAAGAGTAAACCACTAACTCAGGACTAAACCGGGACTAAAACAGGTCTAAAACAGGTCTAAATGAAGTCTAAATGAGTAAACCACTAACTCAGGACTAAACCTAGCCTGGCCAGCCAGACCATCCTGCTTTCTTTCAAACATGTCTTTGTAAAGAGTAGGAAAAGCATGTAGGATGGCTGGCCAGGCTAGACTAAACCAGGTCTAACACAGATCTAAACCAGGTCTAAATGAGTAAACCACTAACTCAGGACTAAAACAGGACTAAAACAGGTCTACACCAGGACTAAACCAGGTCAAAATCAGGTCTAAATGAGTAAACACCTAACACGGGTCTAAACCAGGTCTAAACCAGGTCTAAACCAGGTCTAAACCAAGTCTAAACCAGGTCTAAACCTATAATTATTGTTCATTATTCACTTGAAGACAAAATTAAGTTTTTTGATTCAGGTCGTCTAAACCAAGCCAGGTCTAAACCAGGTCTAATCCAGGTTCACTTCATCATAGAGAATAAAATATAAGATAAAATATAAGATAAAATACTTTTACATTTAACCTATAAGTTTAAAATGTAGAAAGTACGGATACGGACTCTAAAATGTAGTGAAGTAAAAGTAAAAAGTATTCATCATAAAATGTACTTAAGTAAAGTAAAAGTACCTAAAATTTGTAGTTTTTACTTTGTTACTTTCCACCACTGGTAATATCCATACACTGCACAGCCCCACCCAAAGCAAGTTAAGGAGCTATTTGACCTTCATCATCTCACGTAGAGGCAAAACTGCTACAGCCGATATGCATCCCTATGGAGAGTGCTTTTATGTGCTATAGCATGAGAGCTGATTATGATTATGCTGACTATGACATGATTTATTTTAGTGCACACCTTTAAATTATGGTCTATAGGTTGTAATTACAAGTCACACACTTACATACATGTATTCTCTGTGACTGAATACCTTGATGACACCAGTATGCTTTAAATAGTATGTTGCATGTCTTCACCACACCTGTCCCAAATGTGGCTTAAACACGGTCTCCAGTGAGCGGGCCAGTAGCGGCACGTTGAGACCAGAGTCACTTGTTGTGTCCCTGTGATTGGAAGGAAGGATGCCGTCTTGATTTAACATAATGTATCCCTGGTGTAATCAGATCTAAGGCTGCGGTCTGACTCTGGTGTTCCCTCATGCATTATGAACAGAGTAGCACCGTTAATAATGGAGCTATGGGCGGGCCCTCTGGAAGGGATGTCATTCAGGGTGAGCCACTAATTGGAAATAATTGGAAAACTTTGTTACTGTCTAAAGCTTGCACTTAATGATCAATGTTTATCTGATGCAAAACACTGGACATATGTTGCAATTGTGACATGAATAGCTTGAGTGACTGTCAAGAAAATTGATTTCACCATTGTTGTTTTCATGTCTTACGTGAATAATATGGTTGCTTTTGGGAGAATGTGATTAAAACCTCAGCAGATTGTTTTTGTTTTGAGCAGTTGCCATCAGCACAAACGTATAACTTAAACTGTCAAAAATATTTACATCAATGGTCATCTTCAAATTAATTTATACAACTAAATGAAGGTGTATTCATTGTGTAATAGATTACAGTGCAGGCAAATACTGCATCAAATAAACATGGAAATTGACAATGATAAAGCTTAATCTTTGTGCATCCAAGATTCACATAACAGATGCTTCTCTGACCATCATTGTGTTTGAATAATTAAGATGTGAAATAAAGGCATGACCAGTCAACTTTCTTTTGGTGCTTTTGTCTGACTCATTATTTTCCACACAACACAATCTCTCACCATTTTTCGACAAGGGGGAAGAGTGCCAAAGGTGAATTTTAACAAGCTTGCTTGCTTGTTATTATAATTCTCACTCTCTTCCAAATTCAAAATATTTTTCCAGGAATTTAATCAAAGCTCATCATTGTGTCAACAGACCTGAGACATTGCACCATTAAAGGAGATGAAGAAATCTGGGTCAGGGAGTGACATTTCCACCTAACTGCATTGGGCAGTAAGTGAGTCATGCTTTTGCATCATGTATACTGTAGCTTTTGCTGACCGCTAATCACATGCTTATGATGTCATAGCATGGCACATGGGCAAGGCATAAGATGTAAAAGAAAATGATGCATATAAGGTTTCCTGCTATTTGTATTCCATTGTTAACACACACATTTACATTTTGTGATTATTAAGTTTTTGACTGGCCAGTTTTTCCACATGTTGAAATGGGGGTAACATTTGAATACAGTAAGTTAATTTGTGGAGGGTGTGGTTATTTTATGTATTTATTTTGACCTCAAAATCTGAGCTGGAAAATCATATTGCAACTATACCCTGACATAGTTGATCCCCCAGAGCTCATGTCTTATTCAGGCCTGTTTGTATGCAGGGAAATACACCTGCTGCAGTGGAGGGGGTGGTGGATTACTACATGAATACCACTGTGTTGAATCAGTTTCTCTTGTAAAGGTCTATGCAGCATTAATATCAAAGTTTTACTGAATAATGCCTATAGATCTCACTTGAGCTGAAAGACTTTGACATCATAGATGTATTTATTTAGACATTTATTTAGAGAGGAATAAAATATGGAGCAATGGTTGGATAGAGAAAAATAAATGCTATAGCTGATTTTTTTGTTTAGTAAAGTATAGTTTGCACTAAATCCCTTTTATGAGCTGGTGTGTGCAGGTCTATTGTAAGTTGGTTATTTGCCTATGCTTTGTTATAAGAAGCGCTCGTTGGTGATGCCTGAGCCGCATGTGCAATGAAGCCCCTCTGTGGAGCAAGCTTTACCAGGCAGAAGCCAGTCAGTGTCAGTGAGTCATTCACCAAGATCAAATGAGGAAATGCAAAACATAGCACATTTCTGAGTTACCCTGATTAAGTGAGGTACAGTGGTTTTACTTAAAACAGAAGCCGCTCCAGGTAACCCCTGGGACCAGCATAGGCAAGATTTCAACAAAGATAGGGTTTCATAAAATGTATCTTTATTATAGGTTTGAGGTTCACAAAACAAACCACATTTTCTCTTCTTTAAAAAATAACATATGCATTTTTTGTAATACACAATAGTCTTTTGCACAGCAAAGATATGACACTTATGTTTCAGACAAACATAGCAGACAGAGTTTCATGGAGGCCAAAGAACACTTTACCAACAGTGCAAAATCAAACTGGCTGTAACTAAAGCACCCTAAAATAAGGACGCCTTTAAGACAATAGAATCACAAACATGTGCATATAAAACGGAATGTATTCATATTATGATGGTGACCAAAAGAAAAATACAAAGAGACGAACAGTTGGTAAACATGCCAGAGGCTACAACAAATCCTCTTAAAAAAGAGATGGATTTAGAGTGGGCCTTGTGCGTCCTAATGCGGGCTGGGATAGTGTCCGCTGGCCAACCCCGTGAGCACGTGTAACTCTTAACCAAAACTCAACAGTTCAAGCATGTGTTCGTGTGTCGAGTTTTTTTTTCTCCCGGTGCGTGATGTAGGCACAAACGAGACAAACACTCAAAAATAGATGACAACAGATGCATGGGTTGTTTCTCATGAAACAACTTGGCTCAATATAAACAGTGCGCCAAGACGCAAATTGTTTAGGCAACTTCTTGGACCTTAGGCTCATCAAAACCATTTAAGAGGTGAGGGGGCTCTTGGTTGCTTTCTATAGAGGACTCACTGCCCGTGCTCTCCCCGGACAGTAGTCGGGTTACCCTGAGGTCCGCTTTCAGAGACTGCACATCGTTCCCAATGCTCATCTCCCCCAAGTCATTGATAATCTGAGTCAGTTCCTGTTTGCCATTGCAGTCATTGTCCAAAATATCTTCACATTCAAAGTGCATTGACTTCTCCTCCTCTTCCTCCCCAACCAGGTCCTCGGTGATGGAGCCTAACTTTGGAGCGCTGCGGCTGCGCTCGACCGGTGGTTTGTAATAACACTGTCCGTTTAGCAGCTTTCTGAGAGGCACCAAGGGGATAGTCTGTTCCCCTATCAGCTGTTGCTGCTGATGCCGGGCATCGTCCCTGCGCTTAACTCTTTTAAACTCCGCCAAAGCAGTGGCGGAGGTCTGATACAGCAGCAGTGCCATAGCTTTTGCCTTCTCTGGTTTGGATACCAGCACTGCATGGCAACGGAGCATCACCGCCTTGTGCTTCATCTCGTGTCTGTAAATCCAGGCAAAGATCTTAGGCAGTCTCGGGTCTGCAACGCAGTAGGTAATCCTGTGTAGTAAGTACAAGTGTCCTGGTCTACGTGCCTTGTCGTCCATATGTACCATTCGGATCCCCTGCGAGCTGATGGTCAGTCTCATTTTGGTTCCGTTCTTTCCCATCTCACTTTTGGCCCAGATCTTGCTCACAGCCACATCCGTGCAGCCGTCCCCTTTGGACTGGATGGTGGTGGCGTTGCCCAGGTAAAGCACAGTGTAAGTTGGATCCTCGCTGGTGATCTTCACCTTTTTTCTTTTAGACTTGAACATGCTTCCCACCCTGTTGAGCGCGCTCTCGGGGCACGATTTAGCGAAGGAGGTGAGCGCAGAGTAGTTGAGACTCACCGCATAGCCCTTCTGCTTGGACTGCTTGTCTTCCTCTATCAGGTCAAACTTATTCTTCTTCCAAGGCAGCATTTTATATGTGTTTCCACTTAACAGCAACGTCTACTGAGAAAGAAAGAAAACAGGATTTCGTTACTAGATCTAAAAGTTACGACTCTCAAGTCATCACTTCTCTACTCTAAATGACATCTGAACGCAGAGGAATCGTACTTCATCTGTTTGTCCACAGAGCTACTCCCCATTGCGCCTGTCACCTTCTATGTCAGTGCTGAGAGTGTACTGACAGTATGCTGTCTGCTCAAGTGAGGCGTTCCTCAGTACTTATATTGTGGAACAAACCATCGGAAGAACTGTAGGGGTGGAGGAGTCTACCAAATAGGTAGATGAGGACACAGTAGTAGCTTAACTTTTTGCCACTTTAGCAAATGCAAAATTACTTAAAAACAGAACAATAAGGGTGTCAATTATTATTATTATTATTATTATTATTATTATTATTATTATTATTATTATTATTATTATTATTATTATTATTATTATTATTATACAATACATTATATTATACAACATGACTACTACTACTATTATCATCACTTACTTACTAAAATAAAAAATAGTAAATACTGCTTTACTGTAGTTAGTGCATTTTTTATGTATTCACCTCATTTAAGTTTTAGTAGCAATAATAACAGCTTATTGTTTGAACTGTTGTTTTTTTCTCTGAAATCCTTAATCTTGCCTGCCACCTAGTGGTCAAAAGAAGAACGGGATCTATGGGTCCTTCCCAGATTATTATTATTTTAATGAATTGCCAATATTGTCAGTAATATGTCTGTAAAGATGTAGTGGCTTGCCATAAATCTAAGCTGATTGGTGGTTAACTACTTTTGGATTTGCAGGAGTCAAATGATTGCCGTGCGTAATTAGGAACGCAGTGTTGTCGTTGTAGTTTCACTGGGACATATTTGAGAGCTGGACGACTGGAATGTACCACCATAGCCATTCATATTAATTTAATACGCCTTCATTCGTTACGAATCAATGTTTAAATAGTGAACTTAATTTCCTACAGTATAATGTGTGCGAATTGTATTTTGAGTACTTATTTTTTGTCTACATGCCTTCTGGTAATTACTGGATATGGTTTCTTCCGTTTCCGGTGTTCACGTCAACAACAGCTCAACATGTGAGTTTGCGCCCATCATCATTTTCTGTTTTACGAGGATCTAAATCTCACTATAATGGGTAAAAAGAAAGCGGCTGGTTGTGGACTTGGTAGAGCACTGATAAAAGAGAGGCTTCAGTCTGGACGGGGCAAGAGAAGAGGAGACTCATCGTTTGTAAGTCGCCTATCGACGAGTATATGACATGGTCAAGTTGATACGCAGTTTGTTGTATATCGTTAAAACCATAAATAATCCATGATGTGCTCACTCAAAATTGTTTTGTAGCTTCACACAAGTGAACTGAATGATGGCTATGACTGGGGTAGGCTGAACCTGCAGTCAGTGACAGAGCAGACCTCAATGGATGATTTCCTGGCCACTGCAGAACTGGCAGGAACAGAGTTTGTGGCTGGTAAGTTAGTTTAGATGAATAAACTCTATGCGTCTTCAATCCCTGTTTTCTTCATTTTTTTTATGATGTTTTTGTTTTTTTTTCCTCCAGAGAAACTTAACATCAAGTTCGTACCTGCAGAATCAAGGGCAGGTCTATTAACTGCTGAGGAGAAGAGCAAGCTGAAGAAGCTACATGAAGAAAATAAACATTTCCTCAGAATTCCTCGTCGGTAAATATATTAAACAAAAATAAGTATGATATAATAATAATAATAATAAAAAATGTTACACACAAACTGAGTATTTGGATGAATTTTTAGACCACGTTGGGATGAAAATACAAGTGCAGAAGCCCTTCAGATGGCTGAAAGGGACAACTTCTTGGAATGGAGACGAGAGCTTGCCCAGTATGTATTTAGGATAGTTTTTTCCCTTTATTTTAAAGTAATGAATACATAATTAACATTTATTTTTTTCAAGACTGGAAGAGGAACAAAAGCTAATTCTCACCCCTTTTGAGAGGAACTTGGAGTTTTGGAGACAGCTCTGGAGAGTTATAGAAAGGAGGTAAGTTTAAACTCTATGTGTACTATATAAGCTTTTGAAATGATCTATGTGTTCTGATTTTAGCAATTACAATAGGAACTCAGGAATTTCATATACTGTTTATTTGTATATTTCTCTAGTGATGTCATAGTTCAAATCGTTGATGCCAGAAACCCATTGCTGTTTAGATGTCCTGATCTTGTAAGTAATATTATATATAATAAATATATTTATATATCAAATAATAGTCTTACAGTTGCAATAGAAATCTGAAGTCCTGCCACTTTCTTGCTTATATGCAGGAATCTTATGTCGGTGAGGTCTCAAAAGACAAGGTGAACATGCTTCTAATTAACAAAGCAGATCTGCTGACCAAGAAGCAGAGAAAAGCCTGGGCTAGACATTTTGAAAAAGAAGGGTTGAAGGCAGTCTTCTGGTCCGCTTTGGCTGAAAGCGATCGATTAGATGCTGAGGAAAAGGTAAGTGTTATGGTCTGAAATGTTTTGCACAAAGTACTTTTTGTTTTTAAGTACT
>OMNZ01072989.1:0-51581 GCA_900303255.1 Lesueurigobius sanzi | reverse complement strand
CAAAACAACCAGGAAAAAGGTTAGTATAAGAGAAAATACAAAATACATTTTATGGCATATTCAGTATTCTGTAACTATAATACAATTTCAACATCTGTATGTAAACAGTCATTTAGTATATATCACCTGCTGATAACTCCATTCATACAATTCGGCCTAGAGTTTATTTTTATTTTATTTAATCTATTTAGTGCTTAAGAGATGTTTGTACAGTTTATTTACAGAGAGACGCTAAGAGACTATCTTATTCTATTTTATTTTATTATTACTATTATTACTATTACCTGTTGTTTTGCTTCTTTGATGACACTTTTCCTGACTTTGTGCACCCCCCTGTGTGATACTGTCCTAAGAGCTGTTGTGACAAGTAAATTTCTCCATTGTGAGATCAATAAAAAACTATCTTATCTTATCTTATCAAAGTATTCTCCCTAACATTGCTCCCAAGTTAATAGATATTTCAGTGTATCAGTAAAATGTTGTGTATTTTCGAATTCCAATTTAGGCTATATTAAATAGTTTTGTCATACATATTAACCTCACTCGTTACTGAGAAGTAATTTGCATAAAGCAGCTAGGTGGGTGAACTCCTCCCCAAATAGGCTACGTGAACTCCAGCTGGACCTGAAAACCTCCCTGTATCCAGACAGACAAACTATTTGCATCTTTTAGGACTTATCTTTTCAAAGCCGGTACAACAACACCAGCCTTTGATATGCCCTCAGTTGCAACTTTTTGGGGAGACTCCGTCACGTGTTTTACTGAGAACACGGGGGATAAACTTTGTAGCGCTATCGCTCTCTGCACCGTTTCAGCGCTGCTGCTTTTGTTGGCGCACGCTGCGTAAGTTGCAGCGTCCAAACTTTTTTTCTGGTGTAATGAATGCATTGACTGTAATATAGATGTTCATTTCTGAAGCTTGGCCCATGAGAGATGCAAGTATCAATTGGAAAGGGGGAGAGAAGCTACGACCTCCCTCTACAGCCTCATGGGCAACATTTGTAGCACGATTGGAGCCATTCTTTCCAGGCAGCTACATGTCCAGGTGAGGCCTAATACAAACAAACATTGCATTAGTGAAGACATTTATTTATTTTTTTCCCCCTTGTGTCTGTGCCTAGGTTGTTCTGGCGGCCTTTTCTGCTGGGATGGATGCTGTGTCTTTTATTATTCAGTGCATTTCTCTGTGTTTGTGTAGGAACTCAAAAGCAGGTATGGAGATGTCACTATGCAACTTTTGAAAAACACCTCTGAGGGTAAAATGGTAATGACCAAGATACCTAAATATTGTTCTTGTTCCAGAGAGGATAAGAAGATCGAGGCAGAGGAGAAGAAGACAGCATCTCTTTGAGCTATGTGTATTGATGATGTTCGCTGGAGGATTTCTCAAAGTTGGACTGAGTGATGTTGAAATTGACAGAACACCTATACGCAGGAGACTTCTGTCCGTAATGGAAGTAAGTGGCTACCATCAGCAAATGAGCAAATCGAAAATACACTTATTTCTTTAAACATTTAATCTATTTATTACATTTATTTTGAGTTCAGCGTGACTGAGGAATGGAATGGATGTTGAACATTATTTTATGATCTGAAGCTTGCAGTCTCTAGTAGCTGGCACTCTAGCCTACCTCCAGGGCTGGCCCAGCCTAATAAGCAGACTGCAGCTGCTTAGGGCCCCCCCAATAGTGAATACATTTGTCCTTCAGATGTTGTGTGCCTCATACATTTCAACTTGCATTGCATCTTGCATTTTCTTTAAAATGAGTATATTTGCCCTTGATTTAAGTAACTAATTTCAACAAGTCTGCCAGTGGGTAGGTTTTTTGTTTGTTTACTCCATTAAGAAAACGTCTGTGTAAGTTCTCAGTTACAGGAGCTTTGACTACGAATTAGGAAAACGCATCAACATTCTTATTTTAAAGTACATTCATATTGTTTTTATCTATTTTTGAGGGCAATTTGATATTTGTTTCTTAATTTAACAGTAAAACCCTACCACACTGGCAGAATTCTTGAAATGAGTAAAGCTGGACACACACTAGAGGATTTTTAGCCAGATTATTAGTCTTAGTCAAGGCCAAATATACAAATTTTAAGAAAATTTGATTCATTTCTAGATTAATTTTTGCAGCATAGTCTAGTTTCTTTGACAAACATAGTCAGGTTGAGGAGTGGAGGAATTGACGGAATATACTGTATCTATCCAATATTAAATTGAAGTTGCATGGGCCCCATGACCTAATTCCGCTTAGGCCCCCGTGAATGTTGGGCCGGCCTTGCCTACCTCACAGCAGGAAGGACCAGTGCTCCCGGGCCATGTGGGGTCTTTCTGTATTGACTTTGTATGTTCTGTCCGGGTTTGGGTGATCAGTCTCTTTTCAACATTGAAAATGCTGAGTGGGCAAAAACCTCCAGCTTGGTAGCTTAGCTTAGTGGTTTCCAAATCGGCAGGCACTGAGTGGGGTCCCACGATGTTTTCAGGAAATACAAAAAAGAGTAATATTGGCACTGTATGTGATTTAGAAATAATGCTCATGTAAATCCATCATTAAACCAGATTTTAAAATTTGCCGCTTGATATTATAAAGTACCAAGAACTTTTTACAGTGGGGCTCCCGAATTGCTTGCATTGTAATTTTGGGGGCTGTGGCATGAATAGATTTGTTACCTCTGACCTGCTCAACTGCCCCCTCTCAGGTTGAGGTGCCCCAACTGCGTTTAAAGATTGGTCAAATCTAGAGGACACATTTCCTTACAGGGACAATAAAGTAGGCTGTACCTAAATCTGAATCTTTTTCAACAGAACAACTTGGATACGATGGACATGCTTGGTTTTGTGCTTGGAATCCTATCCTTTGTAATATCCTGTACATCCAAATTTCCAGCATCCTACAGAGCAGTAAGTTACATTATGCTTTTAAACTTGTTCAAGTATAACGGATATGATTGGGCCCCCTTTTTTTCTTCCTAGTACACAAAACGACTGACCAGAGCCCAGATGTTTTCTGGTGTGCTGTGCTCACTCTCTGCTGCCTGCTATGCCTCTGCATTATTGGTTTACAGTGCCAGTAATCCATTTATTTGGAGAGCTCTGCCATGGCTGCTCTCAGCTTTATTGTGCGCCATTATGGACCTTCTCGTATCCTTTCAAAGAATATTTCATTGCAACATTCCTACATTTGCCACTAGATGTTGCTAGAGATACAAATGAAGAGTTAATTTGCAAAAACAGATATCTCCGTTTAGAATTTGTTGCTCAATAGTTTCAGATTTTTATCACTAAACTCTTAAATTGACACCAGGAAAAGTAAAGTGGAATAAATGTAATCAATAACAAGTGGCTTCATATTTCTGATTCACTAAAACTGTCCTGGTCACTAACATCACTGCTCCACAAAGAGAAAATGACAAGCTTACGTTTATTTTTGTCAATGGCACTTATCTGTTTTTGCAAATGAACTCTTCAAATGTAGATTCTATGGGCTCAAAAATATTGTGGAATGTTCCCTGAATAGATAACTCCTATGCAAGAGTGCTGAGACTAACACATAGTCTTTTAAAGAATTCAATTAGTCTTGACTACTTTTTAAAGGAAGGTATTTTCACTTCTTAAGATGTGAACTTTAACCTTCTTTTCCAGATTGTCTTCCTTCATTTGTGCAAGAAAAGGGCAGCCATTCAGTGTCATGTGGTTTTCTCTACAGACACCGAGAGTCTCCTGGGGAAGTCGGCCATCACTTTTAAAGAGAAGTCCAACAAAGAGAAAATTCACTCATCGCCACAAGTAATACCATATCTGCTTCAGTCCTTTGGAACAATGTACTAAGTCTGCCTTGTTGATCTGTTTTTAAGAAGAAAAATGCTGAGAAGGTGACTGGGACCGATGGTTACTTGCATGTCAATGGTCCATCTGACAGGAAAGTAAGTATTAGCCAGTGTTCTGTAAGGGATCAGAATGTAAGTAATCCACACCTTGCAATAATCCTTTCTGTCAATAGGGCCCTATTCAGTTAAACTTGTTCAGAGCAGTGAAAAAGGAGGGAGTCCTCTCCAACAACTGTGTGCCAGAGAAAAATCACGATAATTTCTGTTCTTCGGACACATCCTTTGATTCATCTTCTGTCGTCAGCTCAGACCTAGAGGTGAATGTGCTTTTTTTCTAGTCTTGTTCCTGTTATGGCACTCCTGAAAACTGACATTTCTTTGCGCCATTATTCATTGACGCATTTCAAGTGGGTGGTGTTGGTGGAAGCAGCTTCTGAGAGAAGGATATACAGTTGTGCTCAAAAGTTTACATACCCTGAATGTCAGGGTATGTAAACTTATGCATTTTATAGAATATGAATGATAAGACAGAAACCTTTATTTAACTCATGGTTAGTGGTTGCGTGAAGCCATTTATTAAAAAAAAACAAAAAAACCTGTTTGTTTATGCTTTTCAGCTAGAAACTAGCCAAATGTCCCTCATCAAAAGTTTACACATTGTGCATCTTGAAACAAACATAATTTTTTTCAGAGAGTCCTGTATTTTCAGCTGAAGTGAGTTTTTCTTTGCTCCTGAACAATTTTCCCGTGTCGTGTAAACGGGACATTTGAGTAGTTTCTGCTTCATTTTAATTTCAAGAGTACACTCAGTTCTTTGACAATAAATGGCTTTGCAAAACCACTAAATATGAGTGGGAAAAAAGATTTTTGTGTTATCATTCATTCATTCGTTCTATGAGAAATGGCCAAACGATTAACAGGGTATGTAAACTTATGAGCACAGCTGTACATTTTATAAAGTCTGTTGTGGTTGTTTCTTTTATTATTACAACTTGCTTTCAAGTCAAGGTGTTTGTGAAAACATGGTAAAAATATCTTTGTCATTTTATAGAAGTGTTTTATCACAAAATTAGTTTATATTACATCATGTAATGGGTTTTTTGGGCACGAAGGCAACGTGTTATTTGTTCAACAGTGACATTATACGACAAACCTTCAAACATAACTCAAGAACAGTATTTTAAGTTGGGTTAGAAATTAAAAAGTAT
Source organism: Lesueurigobius sanzi (assembly GCA_900303255.1). Lineage (NCBI taxonomy): Eukaryota > Metazoa > Chordata > Actinopteri > Gobiiformes > Gobiidae > Lesueurigobius > Lesueurigobius sanzi. The sequence goes on along the minus strand of OMNZ01072989.1, from coordinate 46,545 downwards.
ACATTATCATTCTTTCCAAAGTAATTGGGACAACCTTTTTCCCAACCAATGGTCAACATGTTCTTTACTGAGCCAATGTTGTAAGAGGGCAAAAAATAAATAAAACAATGTTATAATTTAGTAGTTAGCGCAATTGTAATAACTCCGGTACACAATATTTAAGTTGTTTGACTCCATAGTGTTGAGTTGATGTATTCTCTGTAATTCAATGTCCCTCTAGGGAAGTTTGTCCTCAGCATCTCTAGATATTGAGTAAGGTACTGAACTCCTCACGGACCTATCTAGAGAATTTACCTATTTGTTTTTTGGTTTATTTTATTTTATTTTAAACAAATCATGCTCTCTAGGACAGTCCACAATCACACAACATACAGGTTTCAGAGGGAAAGCAGACATGGGAAGAAAATGCAAACTCTCTTCACAGAAAAGCCCTGAATAGTCCAGGAATCACACCCAGAACCTGTGAGACATGAACACTCACCACTCCACCACCTAGCCACTTTAGGGATTTTCAGCAATTAAATTACAAAAATGTCCTTTATTTAAAGTCCTTGAACAGTGGGTATACAACTTTAAAATAAACCAAATTTCTCTGCACATGTAGTCGTCCTTAGTCATCTCTGAGTGTTTATTTTTTTTTACTCCTTTTGATTTGCTCTAATTGATAATAAAAATATATGTTATGGCCTGACCTCCTGACCATACAAATGTCTGGACCCACTGCAATCCCAGGTCCCCCATCTGGGTTTGAATCGCTCTTATAGAAGATGAAAGTTTCATTATAACAGTTCAAACTACTGATAATGCAGTCAAACACATGTCAATCATCTTTTAGAACGCTGAAGTTAACATCTACCAAAACTATGTGAAGGCTAACAGTGCTAAAACAGTGTAAGGTTTAATCTGAAGCAATCTTAACGGATTACTTGACACTGGGTCAAAGCAGCACTTTTGACTTTTATTCTGTTACTGAGTTCTTGTTCTGCGGTGAAGTTGGAGAGCGCCCAGACACTTGAATTGTTTAAGATTTGTGTGTCCCAATTGTTCTGTTATAAAAGGTTTGATTAAAAACCCATACAGGGTTGGGCCCGTCTGCCTAGGATGTTTGTAAAAATGGCCTTGTCCATTATATAGAAAAGACCGTAGCTACCCTTGCTATTTTAGGACATGTTTATGCTCTCCTGTGCTTTGCCTGCTGACCAGAGGCTTAAGAGGTTGCCATGTGTATGTCACCACTTTTTAAGTACACAAATGGATGGGAGCAGTTACACCCATGACCTAACAAAACGTGAATCATCAAAACCGTGTACTATACAGGTACATTACTGCAATATCTATCAGTATTTGAAAACCACTAACGATCACAAACACTACATGATTGTACAAGATGAATATTTTTATCTTAATATTGACCACTATGACTATACGACTATAATCCATTTGATGACAGTGAACACGAAACATTTATATGCCAAAAAAGACTGACCACACATAATTATGTACATTGAGCATTACTAATTTAGCTTTTTTTTGCAGATTTTATGTCATTCTTGTGACATGGTGATGATATTTAAAGTAATCCTGTGGTGATATCAAACAATGCAATAGTTTTCTTTTGTTGTTTTTTTAATACTGGTATTCTTTTATATCTTCCAGTGGGATTTTGAAGAAACAAGCATCATGTGGTGTGAACCAGCTGCAGTTCCACTGAAAAATGGCAACATTGCATTCCAAGAGTGGCAAAGCATCCCTTTAACAAATTAACACTAAACAAATATGGAAAGTAAATAAAAAGGGCTGAAAAAATGTTATTATTCTTTATTTATTTGACATAAATAGCTGGCTGGTTACACTTAAAACATGCTAAATCTTTTATAAATACTTTCACTGGGCGGCCAGTTAAATACATTACCTATTTTATTGAGGTGAAAGACCTCCCATAATAAAACCGGATTGTACTCCTGCTGTCTTCTAAGGTTAGTGGGTCACTTCCTGTATTTTCCTACTTGTCCTGAGTTATCTGGACTGGGAAAAGAGCTGGAGCCAATAAGACTAGACTGCCAGCACTCCTCAGGCCCCTTATCGTTTAGACCTTTGGCCATCTGCAGTCTGAGCACCATAAAGCCATGGCCACACACACATGTGCATTTTTAACCAAGGGGGCTTCCAAGAGCCTGATAATTTAACAATAAATAGATTAGAGCAAGATGATAAAGCACACACCACACCCTATTATTTCCTTTTCTGTGACATGTCAACTACCCAAACAACATGAACCAGCAAAGTGATGACTTAACATCAGGCATGATATACAGTATTATGTCAATACTTATTCCCTACAAAGATGACCTTTTGTCAGGGTCATGACTCAGATCTTATAACAGTAATAGGCTATTTTATCTGGATCCACCCTGTGCTGGTTCCAAGTTGCAACACAGAAGATGGCACAGTTAGCACTAACCCTGCAATAAATGTTATAAATTAGTATTATCAGTATTATTATGCCAGCAATAAAAGGCTAAAGCCACTGTTGTCTCACAGTAAATGCTGACCAGGCATGACGTAAAATCTGGGCCTCTGTCATCCGTGTCCCTTCTGAGACCAGACTAAGAAAACTGACCTCTGTGTTGGCTGTGGAATTGTTTGCAGAGGTGTGGGACAGCTAGGAGTCAGAGATTAGGACAACTGAAGCTGCAGTATGCCGTGGATCTTGTTTTCCTTGTCCCATACCATACGTTTAGTGACTGGTCCACTGCAATAGAGAGTAGGCTACAAGACAGAATAACTTGGGACTACAAGTGATACTGTTCTAATGCTTTAAAGTTCACTAAGTATGTTTTCAGTCATTAGGATATTTGATAAATCCTAATTTTTGCAATTAACATATTATTAAACATAAATAATACTGTGCATCTAAATATATAGTATTTTTTGGCAATTTCATGAGTTTGAAGGCTACTTTTCTCGCATTTCCGTGCCAGTAGTCCTAAAAACAATGTGCTTAAAACTCTCTTCTATAACCATTCTTATCTCTATGAAGAATGACTGAATTTTTTGTAGGAATTGAGTTTTTCCACATATTCTCAGTTCTTGTTCCTGCCCCCTTCTGTAGCCTACTATATAGCAGATTTCTGTTTGGTGCATTTGTGAGGTTTTTATGAGCAAAAATACATTACCCAGGTCTATTATTTTATACAGCATGTGTGGGCAAAAAAGAAGCCTAAATATCTCAGAACTACTTAGAATGCATATAGAACCATATAATATAATTCTAGGGACGAAATGTGTGGGGAAAGCGTGTGGAAGAATGTTAGGACTAGGGTTGGGTACCTATACGATACCAGTATGATATCAAAACATGTATTAACGTACTACCAGTATCGAAAAATAAATTGGTACCGAAAACAGGTACCAAAAAGATCTTTTTCTTTAGAAAGCAAATTTCTCTGCCTGGTGAGTCTGAGACTGCACTAAAGAAAGTGACTTAGGTGTTTCAGCTAACCATGTTTTATTGAATAAATTACCATTATTGTTCTGTTTTATGGTTCTACACAACAAAACTAAAAATCATGCACCAGTATTTATTACTTGATTTGAGAATATTAGTCTTGTTTAGAGCAGTTTTGACTAGATTAGACATATTTACTACTGCCATCTACATGACTTGGCTTATTTCAGGACAATTTTTTACTGATTCTAAGGTTATCTCGCTTGAATTAGGAAAATAAAACTGCCAAAAGGACGAGACCGATTTTGTTACAGCATTGGTAAATACATTTAAATAAAGGAAATAAGCATAAATCTATTTAAACAAGTCACAAAAACACCTTAGAACAAGTGGTTAGAATTAGGTCAAATGAGCCCCTAAAACTTAACTTGTCAGGTATCGAAAAAAGTATCGTTCAGGTATCGGTATCGTAAACCAAGTATCGTTAAAGTACTAGTATCAAAGAAAACAGTGAACAATAGTTGGGATCACTACTATCAATTTAATTTACCTGCTTTAACATGAATTCTCCAACTGTTACCTTGGCTTGATTGGACAGTTAATGGTGGCTCTCTGAAATAGCAATGTATTGATTGTCTAGTTCAGTCTCACATGTAGGCCTTGTTATTTTAACAGGGGTGGTGGTATCCTCCAGTTTATTTGATGTGTGTTTGTGTGATAATTGTGTTAATGATTGGTAGGCTACACCTTGCGTAGTCCTCTCCTGACGTCACTTCCTGCCGTCACACAAGAGCCAGTTCAGGCCAGTTCACTGTTGTACGGAGTAGTCTGTCCCACTGAGCTGTCAATACGCAGAGCACGAAAGCTCCGATCCACTGCGACAAAATTTTCCCTTTATACTTAGTCCATTTGCTGTTTCAGCTACGTCTTCTTTCAGATAACACCCGCTTCAGTGTCATAATGACTCGAAGGTGATCTTCAGCGTGTCCAGGTGGTTCTGGTAAGTGTTTTTTTATCGCTATTTAGAGGAAGCGGGATGTCATGTTACCTTCTGTCATCATCACCCATGTGTTAGCGAGGCTAGCGCTAAAGTGGTAACGTGGAGGCAGGTTTTCTGTCCCCATGCGGTGCTGCTGAAACACTGATTGCGTCTTAATCAATAAAAGTACAAACCCGCTGGTTGTAAAAAATGTTACTAAGAATATTTTTTTTCCAATATAAAAGCGTTAATAAACAAGAGACTGAGGAGCTGGCTAACAATGAAACGGGGCTAAGGCTAAGCAGTTATAGCTAACGTTCAGTATTTTCCTTGTAAAGTAGTTCCTTCCCCAAATGATTAACTGCTCTGTGTCATGGGTCTTCCTTTATCCTTAATCTACATTGCTAGTAAATAAGTTATGTTACTAGATACAATACTTCTAGCTATATTCCCTAATTCTCAGACATTTGAGCACCTTGTTTATTCCACATCTCCTTTGGTTGTATTTTCCAGTTTCCGACCATAGTCCACATTCCAATGTTATTACAGACATGTATTACTGCAAATATATTGAAGTAGCTACCCTGCTGTATAAAGTAATGAAGTATGCACCTGCTTCCACATATTTAAGTAAATAGTTTTTTCATAGTGGAAATGTACTAAAATACATTATCAGGTTCTAAACTGACTTCTTTATCATTTCTGTAGTATCTTTGTGTCATGAATGGGCCCTTTCAATGTGTCTTTGTGGCAGTTCTGTTAATAAGGAGTCTACCAAACAGTACAATAAGTTTTATCTGCTGCTGCTTGTCACTTCAGGACCGTATTTAATTTAATTCCTTCATCTGCTACACAATAAGATAAGATAATACTATATTGATCTTATAATGGATAAATTTACTTGTCACAACAGCCCTTAAGATAACATCACAATCATGTTCCACAGATTGCAATTCACACTATTTTGTGTTGAACTTTTGTTTGATTTTTACAGGCGTGTGTAAATGGCAGAGGTTTAAGAAGTGAGGTGCTGCTGGTATTCCACAGGCCTTTGAGACAACTCTGCATGGCTTGAACAGTTGAGGCCTACAGCATGTAACATGAGGACTGCCACTGTTGATTCAGAGTCCAAATGTGAAATATCCTGACATGGTTATAGTCCTGTCTGCATATCTCCAATATTTGTTCAGGGAGCTTCAAACGGGGAGGAGAGCTTTGTTGTGCTGGTCTCGCGGTTTACCTTGAACAAGAGAAGGACAAGTCCGTGACACACATCAGTGAAATTTGCACTTAAGTATTGGACACAGAATAAGAAAGGGAGACAACTGTGAAACTTGACACTGAAATGCAAAGCTTGGGACAGTTTCATGCAAGTTGACAGAATTGCTTACCATTTAACCTCGAAAAATGATCTCTGTAACATCCGTTAGTTAAAGCATAATCTGTTTGATCCTGTGCACATTGTGAAGGAGATGTACAGTAACAGTCTGCAGGAGAATTATGTTTTTAGCTCCTGTACTATAATTGACACTTTTAATCCAGGAGCACATGCTCTGACTTAAACTGCTCTCAGTTTTGGCTGGAGGATTATTATTTTTCCCCCAGAATTTGCCTTTACTTGTTCTCAATGATATTTTCTCACGCCTCAGACTCCCACTGACACACAGATATTACCGGTACTCCCTTCAAATCTGGAACAGGCTATGCTATAATCTTGGGTTGGGTGGTTCTGAATGTTGTGTACTTGGGCAAGACACTTCACCCAATGCCTATGTGTGAGTGGTTGGTGGTGGTCTAAGGGACCGTTGGCGAACTTGGCGCAGACGTGAGCAGCCTGGCTTCTGTCGATCTACCCCAGGGGAAACTGTGGCTACAAATGTAGCTTACCACCATCAGCACGGAGTGAATGAAGTCCTTTCATGTGTGAAGCGCTTTGGGTGTGACTTGTGTCATATGAAAAGCACTGTACAAATAAGATTCCCTTTCCCCTTGTTTATCTCTCAACATAATTTGATCTAGTATTTAAGTTCTACATCCACCATGAACAAAGTAAATTAGTAAATGTCACAGAATGATTAGAACAAGGGACTAAGCCAAATGCACACAAACAAATTCTAGACCCATTGCTGGCCTTTTTTATTGATCTAGAACTCGTCATGCTGATGTGTAGGGAATGACTACAACTACAGACTTAACTGTGCATATCCTCACGGTCGGACTGATGTTGAAGTTATGTGTTTTTCTTAGCAGCCCCAGCCACCGAGTCTCATGAAGGGGCAAACACGAGGGGAAACTAATGAACGAGTGCAAGCAACTTCTATATCAAATGTCAAAATCTCTGAAATTATGTCCTAGCACTTCATTCAACCTGAGACCAACCCGCCACAAACTGCTGTTAGGCCAAACTGATTGAATTTACCTGCAAGCATGTACAATTCTAGTTTGTTGACATAATGTTGGCTCTGTCTCATCAGGCAAAATCTGTTCTTTTTCTTCTCTTAAACATCCACTAGAAGGTGGATTCTGTGAGCATTTAGTGGTTAGTCCAACAATAGGAGCATGTTTCTTATTTTGTGGCTTTGTCTCTGCTGTATGTTACAATTTGTTGTGCCCTTTATTTTAGATTCCACTGGACTGTAGTTTGTTTACTTTGCCATATTTAAAAAAAAAAAAATAAGTGAAAGGAGTCTAAGTTCCCAGGTGTCTGACCATAAGGATCAAAGTTGAGGCTTTACCTATGTGCTGAGGTCTGGCTACTGGTTAACAATGAGCTGATGTGATAAACGACTGATGAGGTAGGAATGACTTGGCTGTATTATAGCCCCTGCATATGAGGGGAAGTGACAAAGAAAGCACATCGATGGCAACAAAACTCTTTTTCCTCCCAATGTTTCCATGAATTATAGGCTTGTGTCATTAGGTCATGTTCATTGTTCAAAATGTCCCTTTTTTCTGCGTAGTTTTACTGCTGCAAAAAGATAAACAACTCTTATTTGACCAGTGAGCGGTCCATTATGGGCTGGAGAAATTCATTTGCATTGAGATTAAAGACATTACATTTTTTATAGAACTGTTACAGAGAAGAGTACAATCTTTTAGTAAATTATGGACAAAGACAAACGACTTTTAATGTTTTATTGCTTATTTTATTTGATAGAGACAAGTAAACATAACACACTACAGTATTTATAGTCAATGCTAATTTGCAATGCCCATCCTTAGAAGGGCTTTTAAAGTACAAATGTACGAAATACAATGAATTGACTTTTACATTACATTGACACAAAGGCAGTGCACTTCAATGCAGTCTAGAAAATGACGCAGATTTAATCCTAAAACCTGGTTTAGTTAATTTTTAAAAACCATGAAAATGTCCTGTTTCAGCTCAGGAGGCAAGGAGTTCCACCGTTTAGCCCCCTGAACCGAAAATTACTGCTCAAAGGTGGTTATTCTTAGAGGCACTTGTTTTTATGTAAAGGAAAATCATGTTTTGAAAATCATGTTTTGTGTTCTGCCTTATGAACACATTTTTCCTAATGTTTTCTTTGTTCCTCTGGCATCCAGGGCTGCTTATTAATACAATAGCAGACTAATCAAATGTTAGACAATGCGGCTTTAGACTATAAATACAACAGCGGTCATACTGTCTCTTGGAGGCCTTGTATAGAGTTGCTACATTTATTATTCCATATCCTACTTGTACTACATTAAGACATCTGTTTAAACCAGTTTTGTGTATTGTATTTGTTTCAGTGAAAGGTTAAAATGCATCAAGTCTAGCCCACTGAGTGCCCTGTATTTTGACAGACTTACTTGTATAAGTTTGAAAGTGTTAAACTTTGAATGTGCTCTCGTCAGGGTTCCAGGTTGGTGTGGTGAGAGAGCTAGCTAACTGCGGGGAGAAGGACCGCCTGGGGCATTGCGCACCTGGCTTTCAAGGTACAGTAATGCTAACACACAATATTCATCACAATTCTTGTTGCATGTGACGTTGTATCAGCATGTTGTCTTTTTTGTGAGAAATAAGAGATTTGCTCAGTGATCTGTTAAACCTTATAATTTGGAGGCTCTTTATTTGGCCACGTGTTTGAGGATACAGTTCTTTACAGACAACATGTGTTTGTCTAAATATGTTTGACTAGTTAATGTTACTAAGGTTTTCTTTTTATATAATCTTCATCCACACGTAAGAAACTAATCTCATGAAAGACTGCATTCATCTTACTCCATGTTAGTATTTCCAGACTTCGGTGGGAGTGTTCTGGTACTCTGCACTCGGCATCTAGCAAATTTCAGAGGCTGCTATTGCAAAATAGAAGGAAAGGGCTTGGTCCGAGCAAAATATCCACTATATGCCAGAGAGAGTGCAAGCCCAAAGTCCCGATAAGATCAAAGTGTGCGCTACGGTACTTTCTGTCACAGCGTGAGTTGAGGAGGCTTGAGTGGGCATTGTGTTCTCACTATATGAACTGTACAAGTCAATTCTTTTTTTGTTAGAGTTTAATTATCAACAATAAATTTTAAAGTACTGTATAAGTTCTACTTTGAGTGGGTGTTCACATGCCAACTCTTCACTGTGGACATGCTGCGGCATGCGCAATGTCAACCGACTTCCAGTGATTGTATAAAACGTCTTTTACCTGCACATGAACTCACTGGAATGTGTGTTTATTTTACTGATGAATGATGATAAATTGTGCCAATGTGATAATGACGATAATGATGATAAATTGCTTGTGTTGCAGTGAACTGTACAGTCGGGTCAGTGCGGCACGCTTTCTAAGAAACCTTAGCTCGTTGCAGGGTGTATCACTGTACAAATGCTTGCCTGAAGTGACAGCATATGCTTTTCTTGGCAACTGTCTCATCTTGAGGGACATTGGAGGATGAAGGGGCAGACTTAATATTGAGTAACACTTATCTGATGACTCAGTCGATCAGTGTGTAAGAGTTTAACACACATGAACCTGATCTGGGTCAAGCAGCTGTTTTCACCAATCATAAAATATAACTTAATATAACTAACATTTAATTTCGAAAACTTTTTGTTTCAAACACAAGGGATTTACCACTGCATTTAAAGTGTGAGCTCATGGTTAATAGCACTAAATGAAAATTAAAATATAACATCATATACATTTCATTAAATTTGTTGAATGTGTCCCATGTCCTTGCGTGGGCTGATTGACCTTGTAAGTGCATGTTTTAATCAGCTGTACTCACAAACTGGCTGTTGTGTTGCAGTCACTCAGGAGGGGGCTCGTAATACTGCAGCATGGAGAAGGAATACGTAAAGATACTCAACAAGGGGGAAGAGGAGGAGATGGTGGGTATCTTGTTTTTAAGGTTTTAGCAAGTTTCAACAGTCAGACCTTACTGTCTCATTTCTCTAGGAGCTGCAAGGCTATCGTTTGTGTCGTTGGCGACTAGCACTTGTAGGCCTTGGCGTGCTGTTCACAGGGGGCTTCCTCCTCCTGTTGCTGTATTGGATGCCAGAGTGGTGCGTCAAATCCACTTGCACCCGTACCACAGTGCGAGATGCAGAAGTGGTGTTGATGCAATCCACGGTACGTGATCATAGACTCCCAACTGTTTGAGTGTTTGCGAGGACTGGGGTTATTTACAGTCTATCTTTAGAAAGTGCCCATATAAGGTCTATAATGCATTGAGTCATTACAACCTGTCAAATATGTTCACGCCACCATCATATGCTCACGCCGCTGTTCCAGTACAACAACATCATTGTTCTAGCACAAAAGCTTTAGGTCTCTTGGTTTCTATGGAGAGTGACGTAAGCTGCGAAGTTCAAATGATTTCTCAAGTGCACTTTGTCTATGTGTCTATGGGTGGCTGCACACATGTGTATGCGACTACATTCCTTACCCTCAGTCTGTTTATTGGAGTAGGCACTAAAAGTCAAGTTTTGTAGGGGTAACAAGACAAGAGTACGAGGTTTAAATAACGTAATGTATAGTTGAAACATGCACACTGTGAATTCTGTTTGTCATTTATTTGTTAGGATGAGTTCAGACGCTGGTTCTTGGCCAAGGTGCGAGTGATGCTGGCCCCGGGGAGCAACCCCTTCCACTGCCTGGAGACCCAGACCACCTCCCCCTCCTCTCCCTCCTCTCTCTCCTCTTCCTTCTCATCCCATATGTCTCTCTCATTGGCCAACGGACACACCCCTCATCCCTCCGAGGGCAGTCCTGCTCAGGAGTTTGTCAAAAGCTATGCTGACTACCAACCTTCACAGGTAAAATAATCCTTCCTGTGATAAAGATTGTGAACTATGAAGGTTGTTGTAATATTTTGTAACACTATTAACTTTTTTCTACAGATCCGTTATTTTACTTTACATAGCACAACGTATTATTGGAATGATGTAAGCCAGAACTTTGAGGTTTTAAAGTGAGTTTTCAGAACAATTCGTTAACTATTGCACAGTTGTCTGAATAATTCCTTTTTAAGCATTTAATTTGTACTTTTTTATTTGTGCGTCTTATTTCTGCAGTGGCCTGGAGGATTTGCAGGTCAGCTGCTCTAGAGTCCACTCAGAACACAGTGTTGGCTTGACCCAGAACCAGCAGGAGTACAGGTGAGCTTTCTAGCACCTGAGTCTTAGTTTGTCAACAAAGACTTTTAAATGAACCTTCTTACTATTGCAACAGGAGACTGTTCTTTGGAATGAATGAAATCGCAGTGAAAGTGCCTTCTATTTTCAAGCTGCTCATCAAAGAGGTATAGATGCTTTTGGTTGGTCTTGGACTTGAGTTTACTTTATTATAATATAATAACACTTGATGCCTCTTTATAGGTCCTCAATCCTTTCTACATCTTTCAACTCTTCAGTGTGATCTTGTGGAGTGCTGATGAGTATTACTACTATGCTATGGCCATAGTTTTAATGTCCGTCATATCCATAGCTACCTCTCTGTACACCATAAAAAAGGTATTTTCTGCCATTTTCATGTGGAACAATAATAATTTCAAAACATTGTGATTTTAATCAAGATTTTTTTCATTCTTTAGCAATACGTCATGCTACATGATATGGTGGCAGCTCACAGTATAGTCCGTGTATCTATTTGCCGAGCCAACAATGGTAACTTACTGTTTTATCTGGGTTTCAATATTTCAGTTTGTAATTTTTATCAAGCTTATCCTGTTATGTCATGGCAGTTATTGACGAGGTATTATCTACTGACCTGGTACCTGGTGATGTGATGGTCATTCCTAGTAATGGGACTATTATGCCATGTGATGCTGTGCTAATCAGCGGCACCTGCATCGTCAATGAAAGCATGCTGACGGGTACGCGAGAACCAAAATCCCAATACCCAATTCTGAACAACTTGACAAATGCCATCTCATACTTCTAAATGATTGTCATCCATCAGGTGAAAGTGTTCCAGTGACAAAGACCAATCTTCCAAACCCATTGCCAGGAGACAGAGAGGAGTGTGACAGTGCCTACAGCACAGAGGAGCACAAGAGACACACTCTCTTCTGTGGCACTAATGTCATCCAAACGCGCTTCTACACAGGCGAGCTGGTGAAGGCAGTGGTGGTTCGCACAGGTATGTTTTTATACATATTGTGCAAGAAGCATCACTTGATTTCTTACATTTCTGCCTAGCAGTCTTTACAGTTAAATACATTGTGTAAAATTTCTAAATACTGTATATGACCTTTTGGTCAGTGTGCTTGTCACATCTGAACAGATAACTAAAAGTGAATGTTGCAGAACCCTTCAATGAAATTCAATACGTTTTTTTGCAGCATTTGTTTTAAATGCATTCAACCATTTTGATTTTCAGGTTTCAACACCGCCAAAGGCCAACTTGTGCGTTCCATCCTTTACCCAAAACCCACCGACTTCAAACTGTACAGAGATGCCTACCTCTTCCTCTTGTGTTTAGTTGGTGTTGCAGGAATTGGATTCATCTACTCAATCGTCCTCAGCATCATGAATAAAGTAACTTCATTATTTCTAAATCCAATCAGCGAATATGAAGCGTAGTAGCTGATGCGTGGTTGTACATGATACTGTTCATGACATTAACTTAACATTCTGTAGGTTCCCGCTGGTACCATTGTTATTGAGTCATTGGACATCATCACCATCACAGTGCCCCCAGCTCTCCCAGCTGCTATGACGGCTGGTATTGTCTATGCCCAGAGACGCCTGAAACGGATTGGAATATTCTGTATTAGTCCACAGAGAATTAATATCTGCGGGCAGATCAATCTGGTTTGCTTTGACAAGGTCAGTACAGGTTGTATATGCACAGTATGTATAGTTCATTATTATGTTAATGTTTGTTAATTATTATGATGAACTGTTAATTTAAGAGCAGCAAAATTCATTTTCTACATTTCATTTGCTCTTTGTTCTCACAGACAGGAACTCTGACAGAAGATGGTTTAGATCTCTGGGGAGTGCAAAGAGTAGAGAATGGCAGGTTAGCTTATCTGCTTATTTAAATAGTGCAGCCATCTTTTCAGTGTTGTGTTAAATCTGATTTGTATTTTTGCTCTATATGTAAAATGTTTGTTTCTGTTCTAGTTTTCACCTCTCTGAAGAAAATGCCTATAAAGAGAGCCTTGTCAAGTCTCAGTTTGTGGCCTGCATGGCCACCTGCCATTCGCTAACCAAAATAGATGGCCAGCTGTCTGGAGACCCACTAGACCTCAAAATGTTTGAGGCTACTGGCTGGGCAAGTACAGTATATTAATCATGTCAACCAATCAAGCTAGCATTTGTGCAAAACAAGATTTAAAGGTTGCTCACTAAAACTTCCAATATTTTGTTTTTTGTGCAGGTCCTTGAAGAGGCCACTGAGGAGGAAACCTCTCTCCACAACCGAATTATGCCAACAGTAGTTCGTCCCCCAAAACACCTGTTGCCCCAAGACACTTCCATAGCAGCTGAACAAGACATGGTACAAACGTTAGACTTGGTGTAATCTAGAAATGTTTACAACACCACAGGAAAATTGACCTTTTGTTGTTCTCTTCTTTTCAGGAACTTTATGAACTATCTGTAAGTGTTTCTTTTTGACCTTTTAGCCATACTCAATAATAATTTGAATGAATCGCATTGTTTTTGTTACTTGTGCTTTTGTACAGTCTGCCTATGAGATCGGTATTGTGCGTCAGTTTCCCTTTTCGTCAGCTCTGCAGAGGATGAGCGTAGTTGCCCGTTTGTTGGGGGAGAAGCGAATGGATGCCTACATGAAGGGAGCTCCTGAAGTTGTGGCCAGTCTCTGTAAAAAAGACACAGGTAATTAATAATAATAATAATAATAATAATAATAATAAAGTATACATTTCATAATTAATGTGCTATTAAAAATAAACCTGTCTCATTTTTTTCAGTTCCACCTAATTTTGCAGACATTTTGGAGAGTTACACAAAAGAAGGTTTCAGGGTCATTGCTCTGGCCCATCGTCGCCTTGAATCCAAACTTTCCTGGCACAAAGTCCAAAATATAAGCAGGTAATATTGAGCGTGTGTGCTTCTAATTTAATTGTGAATTAGTGTAGACATTACATTCACAACTATTGGTTTACGAATGTCATTTTATTCTAGGGATCACATTGAGAAAAATATGGAGTTCCTCGGATTAATCATTATGCAAAACAAACTTAAGCCTGAAACACCAGGAGTGCTCACAGACCTCCACCAAGCCAATATCCGCACTGTTATGGTGACAGGTGAGGACTGTATAATAGTCCTAAACACTGCTACATACAGTATGTGGTGGTGGTTCAGGTGTACTCTTAACACGAGATTGTCATTGCGGATTAATGTGTGCATGTATTGAATAAACAATGCACGTAATTGTAACACACAAATGAGTTATGTACCGGTTTATTTCTTTCAATGAACATACTTTTGATCTACAAATCAAATTTCAGGTGACAACATGCTGACGGCAATCTCCGTAGCCAGGGACTGTGGGATGATCCCCCCACAAGACACTGTCATCATTGCAGATGCCTTTCCTCCCCATGATGGACAGTCTGCCAGAATCAACTGGAGATACGCTGACAAGCCAAGCAAAGCCTCGCGTCTGGAGGTGAGGCAAACCAACTGCAAAATATGCAATTATGAAGCAAATGTCAGACTATTTGCTCCTTATATCTACAGGAAATTAACATCAGCCTGGAGGATGTGTGCCATGTAGATGAACTCAAAACTCAAGAATTGTACCACTTTGCCATGAATGGAAAGTCATTTGCTGTAATAGCTGAGCATTTCCCCGACATGCTTCAAAAGGTAAGAGGAAATGGTGTCAGGAGTAATATTTAAACAGGGTTTCCGCGTGGCATTAAAAAGCATTACAAGTCATTCAATGAATTGTGTCAAAAATAAGGCCTTAAATGTCATTAAAAAACATTAAATGGAATTCAAACTGGCATTAAATCAAACATTCTTGGAAAATAAAGACATTGTTCAACTAATTTTACTGCAGAAGTTTAGCAAAAATCCAAAAATAGTGTCTATACTGCTGTTTGGAAAGAAATTATACACTATTTCTGTTCAAAAGTTGTCAGTTGGGTCAAATTTTGTATTGAATTTTTTGTACAAAAATTTGTATTGAATATGAAAATTAATATTAAATACACACCAATTTGTGGCATTTCTGGCATTAAAAATGTAGAATTTGGGCATTGAATTTGACTTGCTGCTACCGGCATAAACCCTGTTAAACCACTATGGAATAATATACATTTGTAAAATCTGTCCTGTAGCTGGTCTTGCATGGAACTGTATTTGCGAGAATGGCGCCTGATCAGAAAACTCAACTCATTGAGACACTACAAGCAGTAGAGTAAGTATCGAAACTGTAACACCAAAGTGGTAAATGTGAGCTAAAAGTTGACGTCATTATTTGTTTTCAGTTACTATGTTGGTATGTGTGGAGATGGAGCCAATGACTGTGGGGTATGCACTTTTTCTTAAGGTTATACATTAACACTGTATGTACAGTGTATATAGTGCTGACTTTTATCATTGTCTCGTAGGCTCTGAAGAGGGCACATGGAGGGATCTCTTTGTCAGAGCTTGAAGCTTCAGTAGCCTCTCCCTTCACCTCCAGAACACCCAACATTTCCTGTGTACCCAGCCTCATCAGGTGGCTGTTTATACTTGTAGCGACAGCTAGTTTATTTATTAATGGATGGTCTGCCATTGTTGTATGTAAATTGTTAATACTGAGTGTTCTGTATTCATTTGTCAGGGAAGGCCGTGCTGCTCTCATAACCTCCTTTTGTGTCTTCAAGTTTATGGCCCTTTACAGCATCATCCAGTATATTAGCGTCACACTCCTCTACTCCGTAAGGACTTGTATTATTAAGCTACGCTAAAATGTGTGAAAAATCTGAAATAACACTAACATTTATTTTAGATCCTCAGTAACCTTGGAGATTTTCAATTCCTCTTCATTGACATCGCCATCATCCTCCTCATTGTCTTTACCAGTAAGAGCAAACAAAATCTGATCATTTATTTCTCGGGGACATAATGGGATCTTACACGGGTGTTTTCCTTGTTCTAGTGAGTTTGAATCCAGCTTGGAAAGAGTTGGTGTCTCGACGTCCTCCTTCAGGTCTGATCTCAGGGGCTCTGCTCTTCTCCGTGCTCACCCAGATCCTCGTTTGCCTGGGCTTCCAAACTATCGCATTCCTCTGGGTTAAAGAGCAGTCCTGGTATACAGTTTGGACACCATTATCAGAGTAAGGGATTGATGATGCTCGTTACCAGCAATGTAGAACTGATGGGAAAACGTACTGATGTTTTTTTTCATCTAGTGCCTGCAACAAATCATACCACCATAACATTTCGGACCTCAACGAAACGGAAATTGATGACCACAATATCAAGAATTATGAGAATACCAGCATCTTTTATGTTTCGTCCTTTCAATATCTTATTGTTGCGATTGTCTTTTCAAAGGGCAAACCATTTCGTCAGCCAAGCTACAAGAATTGTAAGTCACTTTTTTTTCTAGGGTTGCAGAATATAAGAAAAGATAACTGTTGAATAGTGTAATAACAATTTCATTTCCTGAATTTACTAAACCATTCAACACAGTACATTCGATTCAAGTTAAACAAAAAATTGTAACGATCTTATAGTTAAAAAAGGGATTTTATGTGAGAATCCCAAGGTGGAAGCTGCTAGAAGAAGAACAAGAGCTTTACACACGCTCACAAAGCGCTTTACATGGGACATTTGACTAACTGTCAAAATGCAGATTTGGGATCCAATCTCTACCAATTGTTTTATTTTTAGATTTCTTTCAAAAACTGTTTCTCTCTGTAGAGTTGTATTGATCTCTGCCCTCCATCTGAAATTATGACAATCAAATTCTAGAACGCAACCTATTAAGAAAATTACGACTAAAACAGGAAATTTATTATGTCACCATGCATTTTTATTTAAGGCTCCGCAAACAATATATATCATTTTATAATTAATACTATACCAATAGCCAAAAGGCTAATTTGGCTATACATTTTGCAGCCCTAATACTTTACTTTTCCATTCACACTATATTTATGAATAATTTGTTTGTTTTTTCTTCCTCCTGTAGGGCCTTTTGTTGTTTCCACGTTGAGCTTATATTTTTTCTTATTGTTCATTATGTTCTACCCAATTGAGGGAATTGATGAATTTCTGGAGGTAAGAACCCAACATTTTGTTTTATTTATTTATTGCTGAAGCTAGCAGTCCCTTAACTATGATTTCTTGTACAGATTGTCTGTGTCCCTTTTGATTGGAGAATTAAACTTTTGCTGGTCATTGTAGTCAACGCCGTTGTTTCTGTCATAATGGAGGTAAGTTACGCTCCTAAATCCATATACAACAGCCTTTTATCATGTTCAGTTTTTGTTTTTTCATGCAGTGTGCCCATCTTTTTATTAGTCTTTTTTACTGTAAAAAGTAATGTATTAAAAATGCATTTAGAACTGGTCTAGCACGATTCGAACCGCCTTGCAGCATTCACCCATGTTTTCAAATCTAGCAAATCTATTTTCTGTAAAGATGTGGGTCTGTGACTTTCAGTGGACTGGTGTCACATTCTTCCAATGAGATGTCTGCACTTGAACAAATGCTTTGTAAATACCCAATAACTTGCTTCCTGAGTTTGATCAGATGCTTTCTATAAATCTGCGTCTAAGTTGATCATAATCTTTTCCCTGATTAATTTTTCTGAATTCATTAAAAAAATATTTTTTGTTTTTTTTTAATCTCTTGATTAAGAATTATACAAAACAATGTGAACATTTGTCATTAATGAAAACTTTGGCTTCAGCAAACCAACATTATAACCCACAAAAGAAATGTATAATCAAAATAGGCTTGCTGTAATTCTTTGCCCTGCACACTGCGCTATTTCATAGAGCTTCATCCTTGACATCATCTTATGGAAGCTTGTATTCAGCCGAGACAAACAGGGCAGCTTTGGCGTCACCCCTGCCCCGACACAACAGGTTGGGAAAATCTGACTTCTTTTCTTGCCTCTTCTGTAGTTTTACCCCTCACCCTTGCTCCCTGATGTTTTCCACTGCACTTTTCGGTGTAACAACGTAACCTCTCGAACCTGCATGTGCAAGCTATGTTATTTCTTATTAATGTGGCATCAATGACCGCTTGTACAATCTGACATTAACGTATTACTGTATCAATTATTAGGGATTTAAATAATTGAATGACGATTATGTTGAACAGAAGCTTTGACAGGTCATTTGACCAAAGCCTAGTGTTGTGATAATGTCAATATAAAAAGAAAAAGACTTCAGAAAACAAATGCACAACTGAACTAGGATAATAGGATGATAGGATGATAAGGTTAAAGATTCAATTAACCCAATGTTTTGTGTGTGGGTTTTTCATTACATTTTGTAGCTCCTTAAATTGTTCTGCACTTAGAGAACATCTCGTAGTAGTTGCTTGCTTGCTTGACATACAGTTTTTTCATAAGCTTTTTTTTAAGGATTGGCTCACTCTTTGTGTTGTGGTTCCAAATATTAGAAATTATGATTATGATCAGATTGGGCTTTGACGATTTTTATTTTTTTGCACATATTGTGTTTTAAAACAAACAAATATATAGCTGATTCATGAACATGGACAAGACAGTCCTTTTGTCAACCTCAGCTAAAGCATTTGTTTTGACCATAAAAACACTTCTTCTGCTCGTCCAAATTCCAAAACTACATGCTGTTATTGCCAAACAACAATTGTCTGTAAACGAGACCATTATAAAATCTTATCATGACGATTATTGAGATTTTGATTTAATGCGCAGCCCTATGATTAAATTTGTTTTTGACCACTGAACACATTTGCAGTTAGCATATTAAAATGGATTTTTGTGTTTGTTCAGTGTCTGTTCTGTTACTTGCCACATGTTTCATAGCGTTGAGTACCAGAAGTTTATGCACATACAAATCTGTGTTTCTAGTTCTGTCTCCTTTTGTTAATTTTCAGGGATATTTTGACCTACGGAGCCATAAATGTTTGGTTCGGCTCTTCTGTCCTCACAAGATGATCCCCAAGGCCCGGTACATGCACCTAGCCCAAGAGCTCCGTGTGGACCCTGACTGGCCACCTAAACCAACTACAACCACTGAAGCCAAGCCTTGCCCAGAAAATGGCTCCAACTATCCGATTGGTATAAACTTGTGACAGTTAATTATATTGGCGTACTGTAAACATGCATATAGCCTTGTTTCTTTAAGATCATGTTTTGGGATGATCCAGAAATATGCCTTTTTACTAAAGCCAAATGGCGTTTTATTCCTAATTGCCTGGTGAACCACATATTCTGATCAAAATACTAGGCAGAGGGCTACTAAACCTTGAGTTAAACAATGTCTAAACACAAAGATCAAAGAATGGCCAGTAAAAATATAGTGCAGCCATAAAATTTAAAACTTTGCACTGCAATGGTAATGGAACTATGGTATGTTGTGACCAAGCCCTAAATGTACACGTTTAAGAGTAGCAGTGGAGTGTGCTGGGGTTTCTACTTATCTTCTGTTCAATGTTCTGTATAATCAAAGATTACTACTATGTAGTGATTTTCTTAAAACATTTTAAACATCCGTAAAGTGAATAAATAATCACTGTAGTGTTAGAGATACAAAGAAAATGCTGCTTAGGATTAACTGATGCCTCCCAAACATGCATCAGTAAATATGCATATCTGACTTATATAAATTAATTTGACTGCCTTTGGAGTAATGTTTCAATACTGAAAGCCAAAGGGCATGACACAAAATGGATGTAATCCTTTGCGTAAATGGTAGTTCCTGAGGCAGATTTGTCTCTGTTGGATTGTTAGCACAAACCGCAAATGATAACTTGTATTATGATAACTTGTACACAAAAGCTACAAATGGTCAATAGCCTGAGGTTTGTCCTTTTTTGTACCAAATGATTAAAAAAAAATTTGCTACTAAATATTTATTGCTCCTTTTAATATCAATGTATTGTTTTTACATCAGCCATGCACTGTGACAGCAGTTACACAAAAAGTATACATGTCACATTTTGTTGTTAGATTATAGAATTACAATAGGAGCAGGGGGTTTGCATTATGAAGATCCGGACAAATACCTTTTGGTTCTTTTTGTTGGTTAAAAAGAGCCTGCAAATGCATGCTTGTGGAGAATTGTGTGCATGATGCCATATGCATTAAAGTTTAAAGTGTCCTGCATCTTCAAAATTATGTCTGCTGAGACTGTACAGTCGATGCCATTATTTCAGTGAGATTTCTTCCTATGGAAGAATAAATGGGTAATATGAATTTAGCTTGTCAGTATATCTTTCGTTTCGATGGCTAGCTGGTCTAGGCACTATAAAGCATTCATATTATCTATGTACCTGTTGATTTTTTTTTTTTTTGATTGGTCCATTTTCCAATGTGCATTTTCCAATGTGCTTGCATCTGTAACTAAGGGCTACCTTGATAGTCACGACTGAAACATTTTACATGTCTGTAATAAAATGGTCTTTAGTTTGAGCAATGCTCAATTGCTTTACCTGCAAAAGTGTTAACTATTAGCATCTGTTAAGCCATTATCCGTTAAATCATGTTCACGTTTACGAACCATTTTTTGTGTGATTTCTAAGACCCAATATGTAGAGATGCATATTTGCCAAAAACATTTACATATTTTGATCATGTTTAGATATAAAATTGCTTCAAAAGTAATGATATAAATGCTTTAAAAAAAAGTTAAAACAATCTATTTTTTCCTTTTTATAAAATTAACATTTATTAAATAACTTGGAAAAGTATTTGATTGTACTGTACACTATTTTAATTGCAACATAGGCTGAAAATGTAAAGCTGGATTCTATCTGTAAATATGAGATATCTAATGCGTGAGAATATAAATGTATAGTTTTGAAAGAAAAATGGCTGGTTTGAATTGAACGTTTGGTACCATTATAAGGTTGCTGATCCTGTGTGGAGTCAATTTCATATTTTTCATTTTTTTTAATTAAGTTGACATTTTTCTCTTTTTTGTTTTTTGTATACTGGGCATTAAACATGTATAAAATGCACCACTTTTTTCAGGTTAGAAAACCAAAAGAAGCAGGTTACAAATGCAAATATGAACCAACTTTTTGTGGTGTCTGATAAACGTGAAGGGACCTCAAATGCGCCTCAAATTGTTTGAAAAGCAACAACTTATAATGTACATTTGTAGCCTACACTGCATTCATGCCAAATTAGAATGTAATTGGTAAACTAGATTGTTGCTTTGCATTGTTTGCAAGTTGACTAAACTATTGCTGCTATCTTGCTGTTAATCTGCTGTAAGCCCAAACCTATGTTTTTGTTGTTGTTTGTTTACTACTAAAAAGGCTAAATTAAAGCAATGGTACAGTATACTGTAAACAGCTGCTGACCTTAGTCCATAGAACCATCACAATGTTAATCTCACTCTTGAATGGCATTTAGTCTGACTTCATAGAATTGACACGTCATGTAGAGCTTTCCTCAGGGAAATGTTTAGTGGCTTTTTACAAAAATAAATAAAATAAAATAAAAATCGGGTAGTTCATTCTTAATCTTGTCCAGAACAATTCTAATGTGCTGATTGTCTTCAGAGCACATCAAACCAATATTTTATTGGCAAATGTGTACATTTGAGAAATTTTGTACTTTAAATTATAATTTATTTTGTATTTATTTTTCAGCGTTTTTCTTGACAATTGTATTTTAGATTGATCTTGCGCTCATTTCTTAATAAATATACTTTGAAACATGTATTTGGTGGTCTTTTTTATTATTTAGTTATGAGCCACTTAAATTTTTTTAATTGCAATTTTACGTAACTTCCAGTCGATAAATCAGCATTTAAACCGTTTTCTGGTTATTTATGGTAAATTTCAGTTTTAGATCATCAGACAGCCCGACGGTGTTATCGTTATGACCGAATGGTAGTTACTAAACAGCGGCATCTGGTGGTTCAAGTAGTGCATTACAGCAGCCAGCCTCAACGCTATCTAGTTCGTATATTCTCGTTCCATCCATCAGAACATTTAGATTTAGATCTTTAGATCAGATCTTGTTTAAACCAGCAATATGTGTGTACATTGTATTGCAACAATTATTAGCCCATATGGACACGAAAAGGGTTGTGATTCTCTGCTCTGGATTAACTGCAAATTTGCGGTGGTAGAGATCAAGTAGGAACCTTAAAACAAATCTATTATTGTCCGTACTCATATTGGAAACGGACCGGGTTACAGGAAATAGGGCTGTGTCCTTGCTAGCTAACTGGCTAGTTTGCGTCCACAACAAGCAAATGTGTGCGAATTGTAAAGATGATTTGAACCATACCTGAATAGTTTTAAAAACTACATTTGCACTTAGCTGCTGTTCACAACGGAGCCATGTTTCGTGTCGGAAGCAAAGCTGCGTGGTAGGTGAATAGATAGTTAATGAGGTACGTGACTTGACAGTGGTCATTTTGACAGGTGATAACAGCAAAGCCGTAACTTTTGCCTCTGGCCTGAGCGCTAAATCCAAATAACCATAAATGATTATGACTAAAAACAATACGCATTGATTTAACCATTGGAGACTTTAACGACATTTTGACATTTGGCCCATGCCATAGCATTTTGTGTATCTAGCTAGTTCACCGGTCATTAGCCACTCTAATTCTACTAGGCTATTTCTTTTTCTACTCCTTAGTAATGGTTTGGTTTAGCTAGTATTGTAGTGTTGAGTATTGCAGGGTCCCTGTCGTTCATTATGATATTTATAGGTTATTAAACATAATAAGGATATCTGTACCAATGTGAATTATGGAAGATCAGGTGTAATTTAGACTTTCTTTGACAGCATGGCTTGCAGGAACTTGGTCTCCACAAACATGGGGGTGAGATTTCGAGTCCCACTGCAGAAGCTACACCCGCTCTCCAGGGCCATCCATCACCGCTATTCTGGGAATACAAATCCTCAGCGCTCACCTCATCGTACAGCAGCTCGCTACTTTACGTCTATGTCGAGGCTCCCGATGCGACAGCCCAGGCCTTCTCCTGGGTCAGGGGGCAGTAACTATCAACAGCACCGCAGCTTTTGGGTGGCACGCCTCGCTGCTCGGTTACTTCGGCTCAGATATATTGTCCTTGGCACAGCCGTGGGAGGAGGCTATACCGCAAAAAAGGTTATTATTCGTAAAAACATTAATAACTATAGCTTCTAAGCATTTTGGCTTAATGGTCGTTTTCTCTTTTTGCTAGACCTATGAGGAATGGAAAGACATGTTACCTGATCTTAGTGAATACAACTGGGTTATTCCGGACTTTGTATGGGAATTAAGTGAACAAATAGATCTGGGTAAGTTCTCACAGATGAGATGGTGATCTCCATAACATTGTAAATTATTGTTGTTGTCAATAACTGTTTTGTATCAGGATCTCTTAAAATGTATGTATTTATATTTTTCATTTTGCAGATAAAATTGCCAAAGCTCTACCAGAGATTGAAGAGATTGCAAAACTGCTACCAGATTTCGACAAAATTGGAGAAAGTTTTACACTTCTCAAAAGCCTCCTTTCATCTGGTGAGTGGTCAGTGTGTTTACCAGAACATCAGCGCTTTTGCAGATGCCAGGGTCAAAGATTAATATATATGCCAGTTATTTTGAAGAGCCTTGTGGCCCAAAGCACCCATGCCACCCTAATACTGATTGAAATCCGTTTGTGTAGGTTCTCAATCGTACAGGAGTTGTCCATCATAGGCAAAAATTCTTCAGTCTTCATCTGTACTCTGTAGTTGAAGTGTAGGACATTTCGAGCTTAGTCCAAAGAGTACAGATGAAGACTGAAGAATTTTTGCCTACGACTGATTGAAATGATTACATAAAGTTAATGTTAAAGCTAATAGTGCTTTTCTGAGTCTGTAAACCGGCTTATAAAATTACAATGTAACATGGAGGCCGCTGGTTGGACAATTTTTTAAATCCTTTGTCTGGAGCATTGAGTTATTTGTATTGCATATCACTGTTGTGTGGAATGGTTTCCCAATGCACGATTGGCCAAGAGACCGCTGATTGCTTAACCATTTTTACCATTTTGTTTCATACACACAAGCTTTGTCCCTGCTTTGGTCATCATCCTTGTGCTTCTGTCATTTTTGTTTTTATTATCTTGTGTTCTTCCTTCCTCCTCCCCTGCCCTCTTCTCATCCTCCACATTTTCACAGGCGTGAATTTGGGTAGTGAAGTCAAAGGAGCTTCTGGTCTGCATCTGTTGTTAGGTGTGTAAACTCTGCTCAGCTCCTCTCTTCTCTTGATTTGTTTAACCATCATTCAGCCACAATATAGTGGTGTCCCACTCTACAACAATAGAGTTGGGAGGCTTGGATAAATTGTGCATTGTGGACCAGAGTGGAAGATAAAATCTATGAATGATTTTTCTAATAGTAAAGTTAAAGGCCATTAGGCCAAACAAACGCATGCACTGTAACAAATGACCACATTTGAGTGAATGTTGTTTCCTCTTTAACTACCTCTACATTGTTTTTCCCCTCCAATGTCTTCTGTGTCTCCTTTGACTTCTACCCCTTTTCTCCCCTGATATTTGTAGTACACCACTATTTAGACAATTGTGTAGTACACAGTGGTGAAAGAAGTGCTACTCAAATTGTTTACCTAAGTAAAAGTACAGATACAGTGCAAAAATGTACTTGAATAAAAGAATCAGATGGGAATTCCACTTGAAAAGCATCCACAGTAACAAAGTAAAAATGTTTGACACAGATTTAAAAATAAGTAGAATGTGTTTTTATTTTATAAAGAATTGTGCTGTCCGAGTTATACACATGAGACTGAATATGCTGCTGTTGTTTTCACACTTTACTTTTGTGATGATTATAAT
Source organism: Lesueurigobius sanzi (assembly GCA_900303255.1). Taxonomy (NCBI): domain Eukaryota; kingdom Metazoa; phylum Chordata; class Actinopteri; order Gobiiformes; family Gobiidae; genus Lesueurigobius; species Lesueurigobius sanzi. The sequence goes on along the minus strand of OMNZ01072989.1, from coordinate 21,699 downwards.
CGGAACTACTTTTCTCCACGTGCAGCATGCCGACAAAGAGATCTCTGCCAAAACAAATTGTTGTTTCAAAATACTTTTACTTTAAGGTATAGTGGAGTAAAAAGCACAGATTTAAGTTCTGAAATATTGCCAAGTAAGAGTAAAGCATTTTTCTTAAATAAGTAAACTACATGTTCCCCAATTAAAAATATATATATATTTTACTTTTTACATTAGACTTTCCACCTCTGGCAGTTCATTGGTCTTTTGTGCAAATTAAGTAAAAATAAACCTTGAGCCTAATCCTGTCTTTCGTCTTATTCAGGCTGAATAGGAACCTGCCCTTTGTGAATCACTAAAACAACAAAGGAGTGACTGATAGTTCTGATAGTTCTAACCATTGGGGTTAGGTTACATAGGAAATGCATCACTAAAGTATGCTAATTGTTAATATTTTATTGGCACACACATGTATGTTTCAGCTTTCTTTTGTGTACTCTTGTTTGTCTGCAGAAACTACAAGTGATCCACAACTAAAAGCTGCAGATACCCCAACTACTGTCTTGCAGGAGTCAAGTGAGAAGCAATACAAAAAGGTAAGTGTGTAATGAGCCTTCTGTAGTATCACTAACGGCAATTACTAGAGCTGGCTGTTCTCTTGGATGTTTAAAGGTACTTTATATGAGACAGAAATGCAACTTTAAAGCATTGTTTTTTTTGTTACAATAGTGATTATTCTGTTATACAATATTAAAAGTATAAGGTGCATTTTCATAGTAGTATAACAATGGAAGTAATATTTTATGTCCTACAATGTGCATTTTTAACCAACATTGGATCATTCGATAATGTGTTTGTAAGACAGTTATAACTACATGTATACACGGTATATCATTTCGGTCTGACCTGAACATAAGGACATTTCTTCTTGCAGTTCTTCATTGTCAACTGTCTTTCTATTCTTTATTTATTTGTTTTATCCCCACTCTCATCTGTTTCACATCATCTATTCTGTACCATTTATGTGTTTACATAAATGTTGGTTTGTGCCACAAATAGTAGATGTCCATTAAAACATTACTACACTTCTGCTTTTTGCAGCCATGCCCTGCTTTTAGTTCACAATCAATGGCTCCAACATGAAAATACCCCATATCTGTGATGCTTAAAACTGACAATGGTCACTTCACAGTGGAATAATCAACTAGAAATCATATTGTCATGTTGGTGGCTATAAACTGATAAATTCCTGCTGCATACTTATATGCTTTGAGCCTAATCTTATTGTATTAAAAAAACTTGCCCTTGCTTTATTCATTCCTGCAGAATATACTGATTCAAAACACACAAACATCGTATGTACTTACAAGCTTTTTTACTTTTGTGTGAATGAAGACATTTTTTTAGTCGGCTTCTGCTTTCTACAATAGAGCACTGGGTCCATCCCTCAGTTGGCCAAGTTGAGCGTTTCAACAGAACCGACAGAGCTTTTGTGCTGTAGTTTTGATGGTGGAAAGGGCTGAAAAGAGCTTGTAGTGTAAATATTGAAGGCACCAGTTGTTCTGTTGTAAAGCGTCCTTGTGACTGATCCAGGACTGTTCAGCAGCATAGGCCTGGGTGGATGAGCAACCCACTGAAGTGTGTTGGTGTTGCTCCTGCCTCTCTCTCATTATGACGTGCCCCAGCAGGGTCTGCTTGGGGAGCTTATTCTTATTCAGCAGCAGATTCAGCGGCACGAGGAAGAGGTCCGGCGCGCCGCTGAAGCCAGTAAAACACGCCCCCCTCCACCAGAGCCTGCTCCCATTCCGCCTCCGAGCCCCAGTCCCCCTCAACACAAGCGCAAGGTGAAGGTCCCCTCTCACTTAGATGTCCCACCAAAAGTTAGACAAAGAAATCATTCCTTCAGATTCATCAGTTTAATTTTTTCACACAAAGAGCATTTGCCTCAAAGACCTTGAGCTTTTCTAGCACGCCGAATAGTGGTGAGTGTTTGGCTCTTACACTCTAAATAAGGCAATTTAATTGAAAAGACACTGCAATTTATAATCTATAAATTACCAAAATGTTGACAATCAAGCCCTTGTTACAGATCCATTTTGAATATCAATGCAGTGAAGGCAAATGTTTAATCATACAACGCTGTATTTAAAATGGATGGACTGCATGGAGGTAGATTCCTTTTTGCTGCATGGTGTGAGCTGCACATCCAACCTAAAGTGATTGGACCAAAGCAATTAACAAAATATCAAAATATCCACATGTACTCTAAACATAGTATTCAGTAGGTCACCTTTTCATAAATCACAACAAACTCCAAACTCTCCAGTCTGTAGTGTAACGTCATGTTCCTGTGTAGACCCCCTCTCCCACCTAATCTTTTGTTTGTGTGTTTTCTTCCACTTTCTCTTGCATCAATATCCTAACAATTGTAGTGCTATCACAGACGTACTATGCAATCAAGTAGAACAAATCTTTTGGGGAATATTTGAGCACTTTTCCGTAGGGTTAGGGATGTGATTTCTGCTTGAATTCGTGAATCATTAGTGTTTTGCAGAAAGTAATGATTCTGTAGTAATGCTGTGTCTGCGTGTAATGATTTTGTTTTGATTCTTATACTTTTCTTAACTTAAATCTATTTATAATCACTTTGCACGAATTGAACCTGCTCATGCTGTTGGGGTTGCAGGCTTCTGCGGGTAGTTATTAGTATTTAGTAATATTTGTTTACACATTTCTGTGTAGTCATCAGACAAAGAAAAGGTTGACCAGCTTCAAGAGGAGCTCCTCCGCACTCAGGTACATATTTTTTATACTTATACTTACTATGTGTTGCTTACATAAACCTTTGCTAATGTCTGTGTATTCTGCTAAACAGATGAAGTATCAGCGCATGTTAGAACGACTTGAAAAGGAAAACAAAGAGTTGAGAAAAGTGGTTTTACAAAAGGATGATAAAGGAATACACCAAAGAAAAGTGAAAGTAAGACACAAAATACATTTTTAAGATTTTATCTAAATGCCAGTTTGAAATACATTGTCTCTGTATGATAAGCGTCTCATTGCATCTCCTCATCAGAAATCCCTCATCGACTTGTATTCCGAAGTTCTGGATATCTTGTCTGACTATGACTCTAATTATAACACTCAAGACCATTTACCAAGAGTGAGTACACTTCATTTTCTGAAATCTCCTAGTTCTTTACTGTTCTCTGTACTATTGAACCTTCTGTTTTTAGGTGGTTGTTGTTGGGGATCAGAGCGCTGGGAAGACAAGTGTGCTCGAGATGATCGCCCAGGCCCGGATCTTTCCTCGGGGCTCTGGTGAAATGATGACCCGTTCCCCCGTTAAGGTCTGTTGCTTCAGTATTTTTTCGTATGTTGTGATATGTTGATGCCTGAAAATGAACTAATGTTTGGATTGTTTTTCAGGTAACACTAAGCGAAGGCCCACATCATGTAGCCATGTTCAAGGACAGTGGGCGGGAGTTTGATCTCAACAAGGAGGAGGATGTGAGTTTCCCGTTCACTGCCTGTGTCTTCTAAATTCCTTCCTCCTAAACACATTTTTGACCAGTTAATCTGTGTTTCTTGTTCAACAGCTGGCTGCTTTGAGGCATGAGATTGAGCTAAGGATGAGGAAAAGTGTGAAAGATGGACAGACCGTCAGCTCTGAGGTTCGCTTGGATCATGTGGCTTTCTTTCACGCAGCAGTCGAACATTTTAAGTCTCCATAAAATCAATAAATAACATTACGTGTACTACTGTGTTTTAGACGATATCCTTAAGTGTCAAAGGTCCTGGTATCCAAAGAATGGTGCTTGTTGACTTGCCCGGTGTTATTAGTGTAAGTAAAACATCTCCTAGCCAATATTTAGCTGCAAAGATGTATACTACTGTTATATTTCTTGTTTTTCCTTCAGACTGTGACAGCGGGGATGGCCACAGACACTAAGGAAACTATTTTTAGTATTAGTAAGGCTTACATGCAGAATCCAAACGCAATCATCCTATGTATTCAGGGTATGTCCTCAGATTTTAGTTTTTTCTTTGTCTTTTGTTTTTTTGTTAATATATATTTTTTCAGATGGCAGTGTTGATGCCGAACGGAGCATCGTGACGGACCTGGTCAGCCAGATGGACCCTCATGGCAAGAGGACCATATTTGTCCTCACCAAGGTGGACCTGGCTGAAAAGAACCTGGCCAGTCCAAGTCGGGTAAGACTTCATTCAGACTGGTATTCACTTGGCTCACCACCAGAGGGAGCCCTGCACTTGCAGTTCAACACCTTCACTGCCCTGACCATCTGCGCTATTGCTGTGTTTCAGATTCAACAAATTGTGGAGGGAAAGCTGTTTCCAATGAAGGCTTTGGGCTATTTCGCAGTAGTAACAGGAAAAGGTGATTATTTTTTGTTGTTGTTGTGGTTTTTGGTCCATAATTGTCTTTTGTGTGACACTCTGAAATGTCCATGTTGTTTTAGGAAGCAGTGCTGAAAGTATAGATTCCATTAAAGACTATGAGGAAGACTTTTTCCAAAATTCCAGATTACTCAGGCAAGTGCATCAGACTAATGTGCTCCTCCTAATTTAATATCATATTGTATTTTTTTTCGTGGACAATAACTTTCATATTCATCTAGGGAAGGGATGTTAAAGGCTCACCAGGTAACCACAAAGAACCTGAGCCTTGCAGTGTCTGACTGCTTCTGGAAGATGGTGAGGGAGTCTGTTGAGCAGCAGGCTGATGTCTTCAAAGGTTTGTGTCCGTGTCTGTGTAGTGATGCCTTTTCTTTTAATTTGGAGGCTGCATCTATTTAAAGGCACACTCTCTATCAAAGTTGTACAGAGAAAGTACAAAGGTCCTTTACTAACAACAGATGAGATTTATGGCCATGAGACTGTAACTCCCATAGGCCCATTGTGTGGTTGATCGATCTATAGCCGTCAAATCGCACGCAACCGGCTTCCGTCCTCCATGCATGGTGCCTTTGTGGCCCCACAGACCAGCAATTAGCCTAATCTCCACTGTGGGTTGGGATTTCAGGGGCAGTCTATGGTTCTCTGTGCTACCTACTGATCTATCCACTAAAACACTTCTGATTTTTTTTAAATAAACAAATTGTTGCTATAAAGATTTTTTTTTGGTTATTTTTTTTTTTTGTCCTCCAGCATCTCGCTTCAACCTGGAGACTGAATGGAAGAACAACTACCCTCGTCTCAGAGAACTGGATCGTGTAAGTCCAAAGATCTTTTCGAATTTCATTGGAAAATTTGCCACAGATTTTTTTTTTAATGTCTCTTATTTCCACAGAACGAGTTATACGAGAAGGCTAAAAACGAAATCCTGGATGAAGTCATCAGTTTAAGTCAAGTGACACCACAACTCTGGTAAGTTGATGTTGCATCACAGTTAAGAGTGGTTGTAGCTTCAAAATCTTTCAACTATAATGTTCTGTTGTATTGTGCATGCAGTGGTAGGCAGCAATACTTTTAGATTTAATATATTTACTTGAGTAACCTTTGAAGGAAACCTTTACAAGAAAAAAGTACTCACACAATTCTTTTCACTTATATAATATTTTGGAGTAACAGTGCTTCCTTTCTATTATAAGTAAGTAAACATTCTGGCTACTCTACCCAACTATTTGTAAATGTAACAGTTTTACAGTAAACACTGTTTGCAGAGCGTTCCTGGTTCTCCAAGGCTTTTCTTCGGTACATGAACGTGTATAAATGTATCGTTATGCCTTAAATAAGATGTATGCATGGTGTTGTGGCCTTCCCCAGTGAGCGTGCCATCAGTTGTCTCTAATCAATACGAGGATGAATGGCCCATGGATGGGAACAGGGTGGCCCTGTTAGCCCTCAAGCAGCAAGCCAGCAATATTGGAGATAGCACTTATTGACAGCAAAGAGTGTGAGCTTGAACAAAGGGGAGTCTAATGAAATATGAGCGTGTGTTTATGATAAATGAGAGGCGCAGCTCACTGTTCTCACCAGGGGACCTCGTGTTTTGTCCCGTTGTCGCTCTGCTCTCAGACTGTTAGCTGCTAATAAGGTTCTGATGCTGCATTACAGTGAACTGTCAAATGTGGACTTTGTTTAGACAATACAAGTGAATAGGTTTTAATGACTACAAACAATTATATATAATGTTATATCATGTCTTAGTGTATTAAGTATTAAAAAACAATATGTGCATGTTCACACAGGGAGTCAATTTTACAAAAGAAACTTTGGGAGCGCGTTTCAACCCATGTCATTGAAAACATCTACCTGCCTGCTGCTCAAACTATGGACTCTGGCACCTTCAACACAACCGTAGATATAAAGCTCAAACAATGGACTGACAAGCAACTTCCGCACAAAGCACTAGAGGTAAGTCTGGTTTCTTCATTTATTTTGTTATTTGTATTTCAGCGTTAATATTTTGGCAACAGTTGAACACCTCCAGTCCAGAAGGCCTCAAAGGTTGAATGACATGACTTTCTTTACTACTTTGTGCCTCTTTAGGTTGCCTGGGAGACACTGCAGGAGGAGTTTGCCCGCTTCATGGCTGAGTACAAAGGCAAAGACCAGGACGACATTTTTGACAAGCTGAAGGAGGCCGTTAAGGATGAGAGCATTAAGAGGCACAAATGGAACGAAAGGGCCATGGACAGCCTGGTAAATATAATGGAGATTCTGTGTATGAATAACCACGGCATTTGTGAATTATAGATGTGGCTTTTCATCAGTCACTCATACTCTCTCATTTGAATTCCAACTATCAAGTTTTAGCACAATTTACAGCTAAAGTGTGAAGTACATTTCTCAAATAACCTTGTTTCAATCAGGCACACTTTTGCAATTGTCCCTTTGCCTCTGACTGTATTCAGTGCTTCACCTGTTGATTCCGTTCAGATTTTTCCCCTCTTTGTACATGCGTAAGCCGCCATACAGTGATGCCCATAAGTTCTACTGTGGCATCTGAAAGTTTAGAATAACATTTACTCCTGGCTTAGACCTAGTTTCCTCCTGGTTTAGACCTAGTGTTCTCCTGGTTCAGACGTGGTTTTCTCCTGGTTTAGACCTAGTTTTCTCCTGGTTTAGACCTAATTGAACTTTTTTTTGAGGTAGAAAGGCCACCAGCTTTCATGAAAAGTACACCATCTCGAGCTATTGAGTATGGGGCTGGATCCATCATGCTCTGGGCTTGTTTTGCCCGCTTAGAATGAATTGAATTAATTTCCAAACGATTATGGGAGAAAACGTGACACAATCTGTGAGAAAGCTGAAGTGAAAAAGTGGATGGCTTCTCCAAATGGATAATTTCCCCACGACCTACACAGTCTCCTGACCTAAACATCACTGAAAATCTGTGGGTAGACCATCAAAGAGCAGTGTGTTCAAGACGGCACAGATCTGGAAGACTTTTGTTATGAAAAATGGGCAAAAATCCCACAAACTACAATTGACAAACTGTCAGCAGCTACAAAAGTGTTTACAAGCTGTGAAAGTTGCCATAGTGGGGGCTACATGGTATTAACTCTGAAGGGTGTGTACACTTTTGCACTGGCCTTTTTTCCTTTTATTATTATTTTAATAAAGTAAAAAATGAGAAATTAAATGTATTTCTGTTTGTCAGCGGGTGATCCAACACAACGCCCTAGAAGACCGCTCCATCACGGACAAGCCTCAGTGGGATGCGGCAATTCAGTTCATGGAAGAAACCCTGCAGTCCCGGCTTAAAGACAGTATGTCACATGAGAGGGGCATAATATTATTTACCAATTCCTCCGATAATTTCACCCTTCTTTCTTTCTTTTGTGCACTTGCAGCGGAGTCCGTAATCCGAGACATGGTGGGCCCAGACTGGAAAGAGAGGTGGATGAACTGGATGAACCGTAGCCCAGAGCAGGTTCGTTTCAAACGCTTTTCAAATACCAAATAAGAATCTAATAAGGAGTCTGTGTAGGTTCTCAGTCGTACAGGAGGCAAAAGATTCTTCAGTTTTCATCTTTTCTCCGTAGTTAATCGTTTATTGTTTTTCACTCTTTCCAGCATATCCGAAATGAAACAAAAAATGAGCTGGAACGCTTGCTGAAGCTGCACGAAGAACACACGGCTTATCTGGCCAACGATGAGGTGACGACGGTCCGGAAGAATTTGGAGGCCCGCAATGTAGAGGTGGATCCTGTTCTGGTGAGTTTGGGCGATCTGGAGAAAATACGATATCACGAAATTTTTGAATTATAAAATCACAATTTCAAGTTAGATTTTCACATAGACAGACAGCGCATTTGTGAACACGGCCCACGATTTAGAGAAATGAGAAGGGCACATCAGGGACAGTAGGCTACTGCAAGGAGGAAGGACGTGTGTCAAGTAAATAAACACGGTGGGTTGCGCACACAGAGCAGAGAAGTCATTAAAATCCAGCTGCATTAGAGGCAGAAAAGCCGGGAGTCGGGTCCAGGTTTATCTGTAAATACGAATGGGAGAGGAGCGTCTGTCATGTGTTGTTGAAAACTTCAGGCCTTAGTTTCCTTGCAGAAGTACCCCTGTATTTATTCCCATATTGCTATGTTGGCATTAATAACACCCTGATTGAGAGCAATGGAATGGGTATGTATTTATTATATTTACACTGCCTGGCCATAAAATGTCACCACCTGGATTTTGGGATGCTGCAGTTGGTCAGCTCTGGGTTTAGCAACATAGATGGACAAAGAATGAAGTTGGGTGAATATAATGATGAATAATTCCATCAATAGATTTTTTTTGTCTTGCCTGATATTGAAAGTTGAAAGTGATTTAAGGAGCACCAGACACAACTGTGGATTCTGGCATGGATTGGCCTCAACAGTTCAACCTCCGTCTGACTCTCTCTTTATCAATTCAAGATCTAGGTGAAATGAATGCAACACTGGACAAAAATAAATATTGTGCTATTGCAGAATCTTATCATGTCTTTTTTTTTGCAGGCAGTATATGACATTTCTTTGAAAGTTTTTTCTTTTTACAGTTTAATTTTAAATGTCTATTTTGATGTGTTTTTGTATGGTTATCAGTTTAGAATATTTACCTTTCAAAAATGTGTTACTGATTAATAAAATGGAAGTAATCCAAAGAGGTCTGAAAACTACGAGGCCTGTACTGTAAACTGCCATAGTCTGTATTCTGATTTTCTGACAAACCTTTTAAAACTCCACAGATCAAGGACACGTGGCACCAGCTGTACCGGCGACACTTTTTACAGAAAGCCCTGTCGCACTGTCATCTGTGCAAGAGAGGTTTTTACTATTACCAGAGGCACTTTGTTGATTCTGAGGTAAGGACATTAAGTGAGTTGAATATTCTGCCTCTTTGCCTTGCCTCTGTGTTGACTGGTGCACTTCTGTCCCACAGCTGGAGTGCAATGATGTGGTCCTGTTTTGGAGAATCCAGAGGATGTTGGGAATCACTGCTAATACTCTCCGGCAGCAGCTCACAAATACTGAGGGTAGGGATTTCTGTCATTTTGTTAATTACCGAAAACGTTTTGTTCATTTGTTAATTTCCATTTGTCACTTCAGTTCGACGGTTAGAAAAAAATGTGAAGGAAGTGTTGGAGGACATTGGGGAGGACCATGAGAAGAAGACCCAGCTCATCACCGGCCGCAGAGTCCAGCTGGCTGAGGACCTCAGTAAGAACATTTTTCTTTATGGCAGCTGCTTATGTGAGCCAAATAAGGCATGGACTCAGATTTGAACAATTCTATTGTTTGGACTCTTGGTTTGATTTCTTTTCATGCATCAGCCAGTAGGTGTCAGTGCTGTTAAAGATAAGTGCTTGCATTGCCTCACGTGAAGATTCCCATATCAATTGTAATATCATCTACATATTTTTGGGCAGCTTAATTTTAATGGAGAAGACTTTATGGAAATTGCAGTTTAAGCTTCCGGCTTCTTCCATTGGCCAGAAAAATATATCTTGTATTGTAACTTGGAGTATGCTCCTGAAACATAAAACGGTGTATTTGAGGCAAAGATTATGCTTTAAGAAAAGCAGATATTCAGGACATTGAGGACTCAGTTAGAATTTAATAATGAATAAAATGTTTTTTTTTTTTTATCTATTGAGGCGGATGAGGGGTGTGACTTACCAACCACAAGTCTGATGTTGGGTTCAAACTATTGTGCAAAATATTTACCTTGCCATAGTATTAAAAGATACATTCTTTTCCAAAACAGATATTTTTAAAGATAATTTTCTTCGGCCCAACCTGGCTCAATGAATTATGAACACTTCTCTGTTTTCAGCTGTGTCCAGGGTGCACATCGCTGCAGGCTTAAACTCACCCTTGGTTGACAAATAAGTTCTAAATGCTACTTGTTCCAACTTGCCTTCTTCTCAGTTTTGCATCTCTTGAGAAACTTTTTGACCCCCTGTCAGCATCACCTGTGTCCAGCCGACCTCAACCTTCTCTGTTAAACCCTGAATGGCTAATAAATGGACGGCCCGCAATGATCAATTTCTCATAATGTCGAAAGAGAAAAAATGTGAATAATAGAACTCTGGGTCTTTTAAAGAGCAGAAGTGTGCGACAAATCACAGAGCGCCGTCAAAGCTCGGATCCCCCAGACCGGGACTGCTCAGGTTACACCTACAGGTCAGGTGTGTGCGTCAGCGAAAGCAGCTTCATGAATGGCGCTCTGTGGAGAGGTGTGTGAGTGGACCTGCATGTGCCAGGCCAGCTGTATGGCTCGCGGCCCAGGTCTAATGTGCCACCGCAGGCTTCCTTGGGGAGCTCTGGGATGTTGCCTGGCTGCTTTGCTTCTCTTCATAGAAAACGGTTTGAATGGGTTCCACTGGAAAAGCTGCGGTAGTACTTTGTTGAAAAGACTGAGGTGTATTGAATATCACTTAGAGTTCATTGTCAGCAGTGTAAATGTTCACAGGATCATAAATTCTTAGCTTCTTGATGTAAGTAAAGAGTGAAGTCATTTTACATAATTCACAAGTGAATATGTCTCACATTATATCAACTCTGCTATTGTTGTATACCCACATGTAATGTGAACACAAATGCTTTTGCTGCAGGTGCTTCAAAATGATGGAATTAAAGGAGGCGATAGGCGCTTCTCTTTGTGGTGCTGTGGGAAGTGCAGTATGTGCTAACTGACACTTTCTCTTTTTCTTATGTGGACGACATGGTAAACAATAGTGCCCTGGTTGTCTGGGCTTGCTTACCGGAATGCCCTCTGAGCCCCACACTACCTTTTATCTGCTTTTGAACAGCCTCCTCCACAGCGATTAGTGTGAGCTCCGCCAGAAGTGCTGCTCTGTTTGTTATAACATAGTGCTCAGGTGGTGCACCTGAATAAACCTGGACAAACCGATACAGCTTGTACTATGCACATTTTTTTTAGAGGAAATAACTAATTGGCATTTACAAAATGCATTTGGACCTCTTTTCCAACATATAAATCTGAAATAGATCAAAGCATTGATGAAATGGTTGGTTTGATATGGTCACTATGTTATAGATTAGTTTACATTATTCAAGTTTGAACCCACATTTGGTCATCTTTACCGTCCAATGCTAAATCTGACATTGTTTATTGTTCCTATATTTAAACATTTGTTTATCAGATATACATTGATCGAATCTTCACTCCCGCAGGCCACAGTTCTCCTTTATCTTTACTACTGTCACTAGTTTGCAGTATGACTGTGCTGAATCAAAGGCTCCCCAGTGGCCCAGTCCAAGTTTGTATTTTCCCACAGAGGAGGAAACCTCAAGGCCTCAGTTGTAGCCAAATGATCCATTTTCTCTGTGGGAGGACCACATAAACATGAGGCAAACTCCCCTCCAGTGTTTTATCTAATCTTGTCCCTCTGAAACCTTGAGTATGTGGCCTGTTCTGACTTAACAGATCTTCTTATTGTCTTTTGTGGGGCATCTAAAGGCTGTGAAAATTTCTAGACCTCTATTTACATTTACTCAAGTTTGCATCGTCAAGAGCCGTCTGTGTTTCCTTTGTGGCTCTTTTATTGAAGATTTTACTTCCAGTTGTTTCATATTACTGTAACCACCTCCAGTCTCTCCAGCCTCATCCCTCTTTGTAGCCGACAGTCCATTCTAAAAAGCATAACTGATGTTAAAAGCATGTGGCATCCCTCTCTTTTTGCATTTGCTTCCTCTCTGTCTCTTCTTCCGCCATAAAAGATCTTCTTTCTCATAAGTTTCCCCATCTGCTTTAAAAGTAGGATATGCAATATGTATGTAATTCATTCATTCAAGCTACATGGACACACGTGCAATCACTGAGCTTTAACTACTGGAAGCACTAGCACTCGTTAAAGCTTGATCGGTGTTGGGACTTTGATAGTGAGTTCTTTTATGTTTATTTCACCTTTTAAAGACACTGTAATTAACTTCTTTCTGAATGAAGAAATTGTTTTTTATCGGCCCAAAAAGTTTAAATGAAGTTTGAATAGTTAAGATCCCAAGACGAGATGAGTTTGTATAGTTTTATTGGCCTCGCAACGAACGACGTTGACGGCGTTTTGCGATGTGCGAGAGACGAGTGTGGGAAAGTGGGGAGTGAAAAGGTGGTGTGCGCTGGTCGGAAACTTAAGTGAAGCTTCTGTTCATGTTTTTTTCAGCACAATGCGGCAAGGGACCGCTTTCCCCCTGATCCTCCCGTCACTCACACACGCACACGCTCACACACAAAGACCAAGCATCAGGTTTTGAGAGATGAGCTAATCGGAAAACCATGCACCATCTTCACTTGAGGGTAAAATATTACTCAAGAAACATTGGCTTTTTTGTGTTTTTTTTTTTTGCCATTTCATCAAATTAACATTGTTTTCTGTTGTTATTCCTAAAGACAACCAATAATAACCATGAAATATGGTATTGTTGAGGATTTAAAGGTACACTACGTAACATTCCCCCCAACAAATGGAATCAAATACAAGCATTTATTTTATTACAGATAGTTTTTATTTTACTGTTTTAAGTTTCTTCTACATCAGACAATAAGGTAAGCGATGTGTTGTTCAATTACCTTTAGTAATGTTTTTAGTTTTTTAGTTTTTATTGTTGAAAATACATAAAAATGAACAAACAAACTGTGAGGGCCTCCTCTCCTAAGACCTGACTTGTAAACTTTACTGGGAGCTGTGATCAGCGGTGATCCAGCTCGTCTCCATGGAGATGTTGACTAAAGGCAGACGAATATGGAGTTTAAATAGGTTCGGTCCTAATCTAAATCCATTCTTTGACTTCCTACCTCAAAAATATAATTTTCTGTGTCTAGCTGGTCATTAGGAGCATGTTTTGTAATTCAAAATGTTACACAATGTACCTTTTCAAATGAAAATAATAGCTCAAAATCCACTTTATAGATGGAACAGGGTTCCCACTCTACCTGGAAAATCTGGAAAATGACTTGCCCATCTTCTAGTCATGGAAAATGAGAAGAAATGTCAAATGTCCTGGAAAAACATATTTTGTCCTTGAAAATATTGTGCCTCCCTTTGCTTTTTTGTTTAAAAGAAATGTAAGTGGTACTTTGCTCACCATGCCAGACTAAAGACAGAACACAGGAAAAATTTTCCAAGGGGAGGACATCCGAACCCCCCATTTTACCATGTTCCCAGGAAAACCTACCTTTACACATCTAAGTTTGAATCTCTTCAGACCAACAAAGCCAGCAGACTGCATTATTAATCACATACACACGGGGCGCTAATGAGTGAGGAGGACGGGGAGGACCCCAAAATACGTGATCACAATGTTTTTATGTATTTTTGCACTTTTAAATGTCATGGGAACACCTGGAAATGTCATGGAAAGTAATCTCAAGTAAAGAGGGGGAACCCTGTGGAACACACATCCAAACGACGACTGTCAAGCTACACTAGAGCTCAATTAAACATTAAAAATGATAAGACTAAATAATAATGCATTAACCAATTCTTTAAAATAAGACCATTAACAAGCATGCATTCTCATGCGCCACTTTGACATATTAACCAGTTTACATGTAATCACTGTCCTCCCATTTCAAGCACCTGCACTGACTGGAGCGTCCGGACTTGAACGGAGTTATTGTTTTTGCGTAGCCTCCAGGTGCAGCCTCTTTTCAGTGTAATATGAATGTGACTGTGTGTGGCAACCAATGCAGCTGGAGAGAAGAATTCACCTTTAGGGCAGCGCCAGTCAAACATAGGCTCTAAAATTAGTTTTTAATACTTCCCGCTCCACGGTATTATCCAGACAGTGGGTTCAAGAAGTATTCGTAACCGTGTGTCATTTCCAGTCTTATGTCTCTCTTTTTTACTCTTTAATAAAACCCTAAATGTTACTTTTTTTTTAAATTCTTTGTGAGCAATGGAATGGGCTGCATGATTTCATTCAGAAAACTTTTGAGATAGTATTGCAGTTGTGATGAGATTTGCAATTTGCTGTATATTTTAAAACGCACCTTTTCATTTCATTTATTCATTCTACACCAAAATTCTAACCAAATCTGCCGGGCTCAGGCAGAAACAGTTTTGCAGCGCTCAAAAGAAACATCTAGGAACAGTACCATTTGAGAAAAGCCTATAATAAATGTATTAAATTGTAGAAGGATTACATGGCTATGATTTTAATTTTACTGCGATTGATGGAACCTAAATTGGATCAGTGATTGAATTAAACCAATACAAATACAGTTTTTAGTATCAGACTGCCACTTAATAAAGTTGGAAACATTAAAATATGCAAACCTTCTGTAGCTACTGTACAGGAAAGGTCTTCTCCCATATTAAAATTGATTGTTCTCTTGGTAATGCAGCAACCAAGCATGAGAACTTGCCCCATGCCTTCCTCCCATGTGCAGCACCTGTGACTGCGGCAGCACCAGGGATTATGGCCGGATTTGTGTTTAAAACAGTCCTGACAGGTTCACATCCCCGGGCCCATGTGGCCACCAAAGATTGATTGCCACTTAGCCTCAGCGCCGCGCTCCCTCCAAGTGCAAAAGGTGAATTCTGCAAACTGTCAGACGGCCTGCGTCGCCGATGACGAGGCTGATTTAGGGCAACTTATGCTGTCTCTTTATAGACTGTGGTTTCTGAAGGACCAACATGAGAACTGCTTTGCCTTTGGATATCAGAAACTTTGGTACTATTGCACTTATTTATGTCTAGCTTGTTTCATGTACTTTGTTTTCTCAAAGTCCTCTATCCAATATTATTTATTTTCTTCAACTTAAATGCTGGTTTATTAGTACCAAGGTGCTTTAGCTCTTTCTCCTGCATTTCTTTTTGATTGCTAATTTTGTTTTATAATGTTCTAAAAAAAAAAAAGGTTTACATTCTTCATTTTCATTCACAAATACAAGTCTGTGCTCATGAGTTTACATACCCTTTTAATCTTTGGGCCATTTTTCATAGAATATGAATAAAAATCCTTTCTTCCACTCCTGGTTAGTGTTTGTGTGAAGCCATTTATTGCCAAAGAACTGAGTTTACTCTTTTGAAATCATAATGAAACAGAACCTGTCCCTGATCTAACGTTTACTTGCCCTTCAACAACTGCCAGTTAACTTGTTCAGGAGCAAAGAAAAACTCACTTCAGCTGAAATACAGGACTCTCTGACCAAAAAAAAACTTTTTTTTCAAGAGGCACAATATGTAAACTTTTGATCAGGGACATTTGGCTAGTTTCTAGTTGAAAAGCGTAAACAAACAGGTTGTAAATGGCTTCACGCAACCACTAACCATGAGTGAAATAAAGGTTTTTGTGTTATCATATTCTGCAAGGGGTATGTAAACTTATGAGCACAACCGTAGATTGGGAAACACTGGTTCATCTACATTGTTTCTGCTAACATCACCCTTTCTACGTCTCACTGCCCCGAGTTTAATAACAAGCACTAAAAATTAGTCTCTTTAAGCCAACAGAGTCACAGTTAATAAAGCCTCAACCACAAACTGGTACACTTTCCTTTCTTATGTATCTTGTTTTTGTTTCGTCTGCCTTTCGTCTGACCTTAAGGTTTAACCTGTTGAGTCCCAGTCCTGCACAGACTTTACTGCACACTCTAAAGCATCTGTTTTGTAGATACTCTTGGGCCTGATTCATGGCTATGTCACTGACACAACATTTGAGGCCGTCAACATCCCTCGCTCTCCCAGTGTCCATGTCTCCCAAGGCTTCATTTTTATAGTGTGAGCAGTTGAATATAGTGACAAATCAAGCAAAGCCCTGGTGGAAAAAGACACTTCTGTTTGTTACATTAGGAGCAGACTTTAACATGCCATACTTACTGCATCCTGGGCAAATATAGAAATTTGTGGATTCTTATGTTGTGACCGAAAGGAAGCTGCCCATCAATAACCGCCTCGTGAACCGTTTTGTTGTCAGGAGATTTCGTGAGAAACTGGTCTCTACTACCTTGGCACCAGCTTCATCTGCTGAAATCTATCTGTTGCCACTTTTTCATTTTATCCAGTCTTTCTATGGTTCCCTCCCTTTCACATTTAGTTAATAGTGTGGCCATCACCATTAGAGAGAGGATTATTTTTGTCTTGAGCTTCTCTGTCCTCTCTTTCTCATCTTGTACATAGTTTTACTTTCCCTCTGAGCGAGCTGCTTGTCCACTACTGCCATGCACTTTCACAGTCTAATTACAGGTCAATTAAAGGTTTTCTGGCTCAGCTCTCCCTCTGCCAGTGCAGGGCTGTCGCAGGCTTAGCAGACTACTGAGCAACAGTGAATGAGATATCATTTCATGTGGAGATCAGCGAGAGTCGGCCTTAAAGGGAGGATTGTGGAGGAAAGGCCCCCTCTCATTCACTTTATGGGCGAGAATCCCTCCTCCCCGGTGCAGGCCGCACAACAGCTAGCGTCTTAAACACGGGGCCTCTGGGATCGAGGCCAGAGGATTATGGGAATATTCATGACCAGATAAAGGAGTGAGCGCTTGAATGACTGTGTTTTGGGGCTCATCTCTTAGGTAAACAGGCGCCTAAATGGACTTTTAGATTGCTACTCCCGCTGCTCAGTAAGAGATAGCCACTGTCCACTGTTGAGTTTCTTTCTTTTGCCACTGTCTTTTAGTGGCAAACAGATGGTGCTAAGGGAAGCAAATACATGTTTCTCACCGTTTCTAACATATTGGCTGTTCTGAAAGCTACCATCCTCATCATTCAAGGCCTCCTCCCGGGGTCGTAAAAGTTGATATCTTTCAGCATTCTCATCTATACTGAAAGTAGTGTGGGGTTACAGTCATCTTTTAAAGCACTCGATGAGAGTTTGGTTAAAAATATATAGAATCCAAATGATTTATGAGAACATACACCACAAACATGGCACATGAGTATGGATTTTATTTGGATAACCTCCGATCTTAAAAACTGATGTGGGATGTTGGCTCCGGGTTGATCTACCACCCGCTGTCCTCATTGATCACTTATTGAGCTACTTTCATCGTCGGCATTACCCTTTACATACGGTGTACTTTAACACAGAGGTTCAAAGAGGCAGACCATCCTCAGCCACATCTAAACTTGGTTCACCTTTGAAGCCCGAGCCGGGGGTTTTCCCACATTTAAAACCCTGACAGTAGGTCCCTCCTCTGCTGTGCCTGACACATACACACATACACACACACACCTGATGCCTCTAATCCCGCTGCGATTGGCCTGAACTGAGTGGACTTGTCCCGTGGTTGCAGCCTCCACAGATGCACTCTCGAGTCCCGTCCCTTTGAGCCGTGCCCTGCGGTGGGCCGTGAGCTGGAATGGCGTAGCGCGGGGTTATGTTTCATTCAACCTCACACCTGCTGCACGGACTTGTCAGCGTGCCCCCTGACAGGCCCCCTTAATGCCTCCATTAGGTGTTGTAATCTCCCCCCAACGCCTTGCCATTTCGCCTGAGTGTGTTAACAGAGTATCAAAGGACAGGATTTCTTTTTTTTTTCTTTCCTTTGACACCTGCCAGCAGTAAATGTGTAGGAAGGTGAAGATGTGGCAGAAGGGACCGTACGGCTCGGCATTCCTCTCAATACACTAAGATCACTAAGTTCCTCTACCTATGCGTCGTATGTGTCATCCAACTCTCCTGGCCTCTGCTAATGTTTCAGGACGTGCGTGGGGGTGTGTGCCTGCGTCTCCCACAAGCCTTTTTTGCTTTTCATCCATCAGGAAAAGGACACCACCGCAGCCGTGCTCCCATCAAAAAAGCCACCGCTCTTTAAACCCTGCATGAGATATTCAGTTTCACTCCAAGCAACACGTGCGGCCATTGCCTTCGTGCCGACCTGGATCGGACACGTCGGACATTGTTGCCCTTAGCTCTATAGTATAACCATCATTCATCTCCTGAGTCTGTGTGTACTACCGGTCTCCTCATAGGAAAACAATCAACAATGGGGGTTGCTTATGGATCTCGTGCGGCCGATTGATCAACAGGGCGCGCTGCTAGTTTGTTCTTCAGAGCCGCTGTTTGAGTTTGTGCTTGAGGGAGATCCAGACAGATTAGCGCGGTTGACAGTAAAGCCGGAGATCCAGCCCAGTCTGACGCTTTCAGCTGGTATTCAGAATGTTAGCTTTTTTTTGGCCTGTGACTTCCTTCAGCCACTGTTTAACCAGCGATTAGGACTACTTTAGGGGGCTTGTGCGTCTCGTGTGACGCTACAAGTCTCGCGGAATAGGCCGCTCTTCTCAGCCAGCGCCGGTGGACAATGGGCGCGTAATGGTGAAAAGAAGTGACTGTTTTTCCAGTAGATTCTCTTTCATGTGCGATGTTGTTGTTATGGTATCTCCCCGTGTCCATTAGCTATGTGCCTGGGAGCTATGAAAAGGAGAGGGTGGGATCTTTTTGATGTGGTCTGAGCAAACCGGGAAAGCCTTCATCATCAAATGTGTGAGGAAGAGTGTGCCTTGAGCTTTGGCTGTCACTGTGGGTGCAGACCATCTGGTGTTTTGCAGTGGAGGAATTTCTACCTTCACCAAACTCATTTCGCTATTTTCCTAGATTTCAATTGAAGCGAGAACTTTAATTCGAGTGCTTATGAATTGGCGCTGGGTGATATGTCTGTAAAAATCAAAGGGTGATCAAATCCCTGTAATGATCTGTTGTTTGGAGAGATTTCCCCGTTGTAATTGACCGGTTAATGCAGCTCTTGGCTCAAATACAGATTCTTTTCGCTCTTACTCCTCCTATTGGTCCACCTCAGTCATGGTCTGAGTGAGTGACAGGGGAATTTAACCAATCACTGTGAAGTGTGAACATGTATTTTGATGGAAATCGTGATCCACGCTCCTAGGAAATTGTGATCGGCCATGAATGACAAACTGATAAAGTCAAGTAATACATTTTTTTGTTCTTTGTTTTCTCTATTACAGAGAAAGTTCGCGAGATCCAGGAGAAACTTGAAGCCTTTATCGAAGCACTTCACAAGGAAAAATAATTCAACCGAAGAGGTAAATGCCTAAATAAAACTAATCTTAACATAAATACAGTATGTGCTTAAGCAGCAATAAAAGATGCTTGTGCTCTTATCTTTTCTGTGCAGAACCTTTCAAGTTGAATTTGTGGACATCCCAACACATTGCACTGAGCAACGACGACAAACGCTGTAAATGACTCTAGTCCCTGCCCATCACTCAGCTGATTTTAACCTCCATCCTCAGACACGTGGGACATGCACCTGAAGATTTGCCTCTTTATGTCATTTGTTGCCATCTACTGTTGGTCTAAAGCAGAGGGACTTGAACAGAAGCCTCACCACTGTCACCTCTCCAGGACTGCATTGCCCAGTGTTATAAAGGGGACAGAAAACATGGTCTTCTGAATTGTGTATGTAGTATGTCTAAGTTTGTGTATATTACTATGATATTGGTACTGTTCATGAATGGTGACACGGCATTGAATTTGGTCCTTAGTAATTCCTTTGGTTTAATGCATTTTGCATCTGCAGCACTTCTGTCCAACCTCTTGTTTTCTTTTTGTTTTTCTTTTCTTTATACCACTTATGGACATTGCATTGAATAGACTTCTTATTGAACTGCAAAAATATTTCCCCCTCATTGTTTCTATTCTGGAATCCAACTTTAAAAATTGTATGAATTGAAATTGCCCGAATATTGTGACACATAATTAAAAGATCTGCTTTTTTAATTCTACATTTCAATACAACAAAATGTGAGGCTGACATATGGCCAGATGACATAGTTATGCTATTCATCATTTTACACTTCTTGTAGTCCCCTACTCTTGAGTGTGTAAAAATGATAGTAAACAGGCATTGTGCCCCAAAGGATGAATGTGGCGACTGCCTTGGCCACTTTCTCCAGTGCCAGAAGCTTCCCTTTCATTCAGCCTCTTGCACTTAGTTTGTATCATCAAATGGCCCAGGCTCATTGTTATTTTCCCTGCTCTAGACATCTATTGTGATTGAATGAGTTGGATTCTGTTATGGCCCATATGTGTAAATGAATAGATACTGTGTATTGTTGTACAGATATTTGGAAGTAATCGCAGTAGTATCATGTACAGCAGTGTATGCACATGTGACGACACCCAAATGAACATGTCTTGAAAAAATTCATTTTAAGTTGTAAAAAATATTGTTTGCATGTTGCCCACCCCAGATATGCTTTATTTATTAAATTGTGTTAAAAATAAAAATAAATACAAATTACATTTTTCTTAATGTATTTGTGGTTACTTGTTGAAATCAGGGGAAAACAATTATGTTGAAGGCTGTTTGACAAAGTTCATACTGTCTTCTTCGTTTAAACTGTTTTGAGCGTTCTTTTACTAAGACGAGGTTTTTGTTTACCAGCTTGACTAGTTTCAACTACCTCCTGTAGTCTTCTTCAGAAGCGTCATGTGATGGTGAAGTGAAGTGAGGCTGCTTATGATATTCCAGTCAGCAGGGGAAGGTTTGAGAGTCAAATCAGCCGTATTAGTCCTGGAGCTGAGGGGGGCCCTGTGTGCAATATATATCTCATCACTGTAAAAGGGAGAATCACATTATGGACTCAGACGATGCCAGGGTCACCCGTGCCGAAAGCAACAAGAACAAGAACTGGATCAGAGAAGCCATCGAGATCAGGAAACAGGCACCAACATCAGTGAACCGGGGCTGTTTCCCAAAGCCAAGGTACCTTGCCTTGCCTTGGTCAAATGTGGGTGTGGTAAGGCGTCCACGTCATCACTCGCTGCCAAAGTGCTGTTCCAATGTTCAGTTCCACCAAAGGCAAGTGTCCTTCCTTTGTTAGCATGTGGCTAATTTTCCAAGGACACACCTGTGCACACTTGTGCACCTTTCAGAGCCAAAAATCACCCATAATGCATCACGGTTGTTGAGAAAAAAAAAAGCAGAACAAAGGAGGAGGAAGGGGATTGTGTGACTTGTAAAAGCTGAAATTCACATCTTTAAGCCAAAATATATGCCTTGACTTTGTCAACATAGTGCTGCAGCCAGAGTTCATTAGGACAGTATTTTTAATTTAGGTAAAGTTGTAATCAAGATTTGGTCAAGTAATTATTTTAGTTTAAAAAAATAAAAACTCACCTACAGTATATCTATAATTTGTTTTGTAAACTTTGGTTTTATATTTTTTTTATTCACTCAAATTTAACAATTTTAATTTAGTTTTTATGAGACAACAAAAACATCTGTAGATTTCAGTCAGAGGTCATTCATCACTACTTTTTATTTAGTTTTAGTCCAATTTTGAGA
>OMNZ01072984.1:0-11893 GCA_900303255.1 Lesueurigobius sanzi | reverse complement strand
TTCACAGCTGAGCCGAGACCGGAGCTCTGAGCCTGGCTCTGTTCTGACCAGTGGCATCAAAAATGTTATGAATGCCATAAAATCAACATGTCCTTGATTATTACTGTGAATGGCCCTCATCCACAACAGTCTGATAATCACTGCCTCATAATCATGTATTAATTATAATAAAGCATTTTAGGCACACAATGTGTATGATTTCATCATAAAAAGTGAAATTTATTTAAAATATCAGCCAAATGTGTCCCATTTTTTTACTTTAAATGCAAAAAGTCTACTGTGCACTTGGCATCTTTTCAAAACAAAGATTTTGCAAGTTATTTTTAGATTTTGTTCTTGTACCGAAAATTAACCGAACCGATCCCTCCAGGAAACTGAACCGAACCGAAATTGATTTTGGCGTACCGTTACACCCCTAATGCTGGGTTACATAATGCTGCCCTCTATCGCCAATACTAAAACTCCATGCTACCAAAATCAGCACACCTGCGAGCTGGCATGGACAAGGGGGAAGCATGCGGGAGGGAGAAGCGAGAGCACGGCAGCGCAACAGGACGGCGACCGACACGGTGATGTGTGGCGCATGGAGAAGGTGAGAGACGTGGTGAAACTTCAGCGAAGACGTCCCCTCACCCGGAGGCGCATGCGGTTAGTTTAGTTTGTTTATTTGTTTAGGACAGTGGACCCGATGCACACACCCAGCGCTTTAGATAGGTCTAACACCGTTTCACTTTTTCATGGATTGAAACATCTGGACTTTTAGATGAAAAAGTTGTATTTTAATCTTTTCTCTTGGTGTGACTCCCACCCCACTCCTTTTTTCTTTTGTCTTCAAACTTTACATTAACATTTACATTAATTAATTAAAAAAAAAACTGTTTCATATAAGATTGCATGATTTGTCTTATCCACACAGCCTTTTATTGGGTTAAATATAACATTATGTTAAGTCTTTCTCTAGATTAATAATGTAACCATTAAATTCAAGCATTTCTTCATGATTTTAGTCCTAGCATATCTTTTTTACAGAAATTGTTATGTGAACCTTTCTACATATGTTGCAATAATGTGGGTTACACATCATGTATTATTGGATCAATACATGGATATGAAACTGTTGAACCATGACTGCATTTTGGTTTATTTTTGAGGTGAGGTGAAGCTGAGGTGAGCTTTTTATTGTCCCCGTAGGGAAATTTGTGAAATTTTGTGAAATTTGCATTTCACCCATCCTTCGTTGCCGCTGGGGCAACCCGTCAGGAGCAGTTGCCCCATCTCCTGATGTGGAGCCAGGCTAATGGTCAGAATCACCTGGCTGGAGGATTTAACCTCATGTGCATGTTTTGGTTTGATGGGGG
The DNA here is from genome assembly GCA_900303255.1 of Lesueurigobius sanzi. Classification (NCBI taxonomy): domain Eukaryota; kingdom Metazoa; phylum Chordata; class Actinopteri; order Gobiiformes; family Gobiidae; genus Lesueurigobius; species Lesueurigobius sanzi. Next base: position 10,535 of record OMNZ01072984.1, on the reverse strand, counting down.
AAACCGGAGCACCCGGAGGAAACACATCCAGATACGGGGAGAAACATGCTATCTCCACACAGAAAGGCCGCACGGGCTGGGAATCGAACCCGGGACCTTCTTTCTGTGAAGCAAGAGTACTATCCACTCTGCCACCGTGCCGCCGGGTTGTGTTTTAATTCATAAGCTCAGTTCATCCAATGTGGAGCTGCAGAGGCCGGGTTACAGCTAGTTATAATAATAAAACAGCCTATTTCTTCTGCAATCTTACACAGGGTTTCCGCGGGGCATTAAAAAGCCTTAAAAGCCATTAAATGAATTGTGCCAAAAATAAGGCCTTAAATGTCATTAAAAAGCATTAAATATAATTCAAACTGGCATTAAATCAAAAGTTATTGGAAAATAATAAAATTGTTCAACTAATTGCATGTGGATTATATCACAATTTAGACGATAATATCGATCATCACGATATTGTCTTTAAAAATAGTTTATCGTGACAGGCCTAGGTGAAATGTTACCCAGTGTACCTTTAAACCTTGAAAAGTGTAAAGTAGATTCACAATTTTTAGCGTAACTTTGTGGTAGTTTGTCTAGTAATCCCATATAACTTGCATCTCCACACTGTCTGGAAACTTTTCATACATGGTTGAAATGTGATCTGAAGTGTGCACCATTTCTTTAGGTGCAGATACATTCCCACACTGCACAGGAATGTGAGCTTTAGAGAACCCTTGTAAAAGCTGACGACATAACTTAATGTGACTATTGGATTTCCAGCACACATCTGTCTGAGCGGGCAGCCTTTTAAGTACACCCCTATGACTCCCTGCCCCTTTGAGTCAATGTGCTATGTGTGTGTGCTGTACACTTTCAAAGTCACTTCAATCAACACCATACAAGTGCTGATTCTGGCTCCTTTATGTCTCATTTTCTCGCACATGTTTCATCCTGCTGCGCATAGGTAAACCTTTCCAATGATGATTTGAATATACCAATGTATACGTTTATGGATACTATAATAATAAATGTCATGTAAGTATGTTTAGTCTTAAAAGATAGTTGGTTAGTCAAAACATAATTATTACATTTTCAGTGCCTAAATACAGGGCTCTGAAATTAACACAAAATGTGTGAAATGTTATGTACTGTCCAGTCACATTCAGTATCTCGGTAACAAATGCATGTACTGTATGTTCACATGCAGCCTGCACATCACAGTGTCCATACAGTGTTTAATTGGCATGTATGTCTCACTGTTCACTTGTCAACTGTAGTAAGCCTCTGGCCACACAACAGCCACACCACATTAACCCCATACAGTCAGGGTTTAGCACAGTGTTACCCAAGTGCCATTACATATTTATGTAATCACACAAGGCCTTCTGAGATAACTGCCTATATATAGTTATGTACTGTAGCTCACTTATAGCTATTCTACATTCACTGTCACTTTGAACAGTGTCTTCATTATACCACAGGACAGATGAATGTGAACATTTAAAATTCACTTGTTTCAAACAAAACTACCCTAATACACACATGATTGAAATATTGAAATAAAATAAATGATGCTGTCTGAGATTCATAGATGCATGGACAGCTGACAGTGGAGCCCCACAGCTGTGATCTTCCGGTCAGTATATTCTTTGTTGGTTTCACGGTTTTGTGGTGAAGTGCTGAGCACATACATGTTGCTTTTGTCACTTGGAGCCAGATTTTCCCTGTAGGGAGAGAACTATATGTGTGTGCTTTATGCCTCCCTTGCTGCATGACCTTTTATACATTCACATGATGTGGAGTGTCAGCGCTTTCCAACTCTGCTGTCCTGCATATATACTGCTCTAGTAATAGCCCAAGGCTTACAAAGTTATAGCTGCACTACTTCACACTGCACTCTCTTCTCATGAAACTTACTACGTCTTGAGTATCATCTATATTAATATATTTTTCATGTTTTAGAAATGGATGACATCATTACAAACATTTCTTTCCATTATTCATTGGGTGCTTTACAGACATTTCCTTTCTCAGAATAACTTGGATCTTATTGTATCCATTAGGTTATTCAACAAGGAGGTTTACATGTCGTTTACAAAGTCGTCTCAGACAGGAGACATAAAATTGATCCATTTGCTCCAAGCGAAGAATTTATCCATTTGAATTTAAAAAAATATATATACATTTCTCCATTTTAAATATTTCAATAATTATTTTAAACCAATGATTGCAACAGTTTTATATCCTCTCTTCTTTACAAATTGGAATCAGAACCATACACATATTTGAGAAGTCATTGGCCATTTGTACCTTGAAGACATCATTTACTCGTGGTGTGCTCAAAATATCAATACCTAGATACGTATTGATGTAATTAAAAAGATACAGTATTGATATCGTGGCTCTTAGTATCATTCTTCCCCCCAGGTGTTAGACGGCAGCGTATATCAAACAGTGTCGAATTCTATTGAGAACATTCAACATTTATATTTATATATTTACCTTGGTAATGTTCTCCAAACCAACGAGTTGGTGGGGTCTATTGGATGATACAGACTTTTTGCCAGTTATCCTCAGAAATATCTATTCCTACTTCCTATTCCCTCTGTGTAATTGTAAGAGCCAAATTGAGAGTCTTACATGTGTGTACCTCCAGCCTGTATGGGGCGCTATAGTCCACCCACAGTGGAAGGATACTGCAGGTATAAAAGACACAGGAAATTGGCTCCACGTGTTGGAAGGTGCAGAGGCTACATGATTTTGACCGTGTCTAATAGAGATGTGCCTTGTGTTTAGGACAATGGTGAGCTTAATTAAACCAATTTAACAACTTTACTGGACTCTGTGGTACTTTAAGATACTGTACATGTGCTTAAAGAACGTCACCTTCAACAAATAACACATGGGAAAGTAGACACTTCATTAAGCGGTATCATTTATTGCATTTTACATCCCATTAATATAGCTTAGAAATAGACTTTTTTATCAACATATTATAAGCTGATTTTAAAATTTTGAAATGCTCTCCTTCTATTGAAGACAGATTTTAAGTTTTGCAATGATTGTTAAAGTAATCACACATTTGAAGGAACCTGAAGAAGTCTTCATGCCTGTATTATTATTATTTTTTTTTTAATGAAAGTGAAATAGTGGAAATCTTCCATTAGACTTGAATGGAAACAAACAAAAGAGTTCCAACATGCTGCCATTTGCTCTGGTTTTAAACGACATGCTCAGAAACGTTAGTTGACGAACCTCATCGTTTATTGATTAAAATTACCTACAAACGTAACCTTCAGCTTCTGTTGTACTTTGTTACTTACATTATTATACATTTTTACTGTAGATGAAAACCTTTAGTCTTGTGTTTTTCTGTTTTGCAGTTGCCTGTGGTTACTGGCTAATAAAGGTAAAGTAGAAAGGAAGCATCATAATGCACCTGTATGAAGAAAATCTAATTCATAAAGGAAATCAAGCCTTCCCTGTGCTTTTGTTTGCTCTCCTCTGTGTCCTTGGCTCACTCATTGTTTTCTGTCCTTGGGTACCTGAGTGAGGCTGAGAGAGAAAAACAGCACAGTACTTGACAGTCCATCATTGCACCACTACAGAATGTACCGTCATTGGGCCAGATGAAGAGGACACATGCATACAAATAGGTGGAATGGTTAGCCTGTGAAAGGAATGGAGATGTTGATTGGCTAAGAGTGAATACAGCACAGGGCACTTCAAAGCAGAGCCAGTGTTTGGTTGGATCAAGAGAGGAAAAACCACGAGTGGGTCATAATTGGACACACAGCCTCAGATGATGCATATAATGACAGTTATTAAGGCCTTCCTTGACATTGGTTTACATAGTGTAGACTCCATATAGTGTCACAAATACACAAGAAAAGGTCTTTTAGTTGTAGTAGTGGTTTATATGAGGAATTTAAATTCTTTGACACATTCTGACAAATTCACACAGTAATAAGTACTCAAAAGGAGTAAGATGTAGCAAGAAAGCTTATGTGTGCCTTCCCTGTATTCAATGTTAATAACATGATACATTTCACCGTAATACAATATGAGGACTGTCCACCAGAGTTAAGAATTTGTGTATTCTCTATTTGATTTGTTGAATGAAAAAAAGTCCTCAAAGTGCCCTGCATAACAAGAAAAAAAATGAATGACGCTTCCAGCTGTATGCACTCCCCGTAGGGGTTCATAACAATAATAGTAATAACAGCATTTCATTCATACAGTTTGGCTTTACATTGACATGTATTATATGTGATTCCTTCCTGACTTTTCCAGGTACAAAACACAATAATGTGTAAAATGATTGTCATACCCAAGCACATACACAGCCAATGCGTTTATGAAGAAGTAATGTAAGAAGTTCATGTATCCCATTTTCCATAATAAGGCACACAGCCAGCTGCTGGTACCTGTTTATGAATAACATGTATAATCATATAATACTATATCAACACAGCAATTGTCAGCGCTGACAACGGAAGAGCAGGCTGCTTCAGTTAGATGTTACACCATACAGGATGGCATTAACACTGTACCATATGTATAAAGTATTACGTAATGACAGTGTCTTACCCTGCCTTACATAGGCTAGTATAATTATGCTTCTATTTCACAGAATTTTCTTCATATATTATGTTCTTCATAATAAGCAAAGTGCACATTGCATCTGTGCATGAGTGGGTCAATCAAAAAAAAAAAACATTTCTGGCTACCAAGCAAACCATGGGTACAGGTAGCTTACCGTGGAGCGTCAGGTGTGCAGGCATTGGGTTAAAGGTTTTAAGCCTTAAGTGATTTGTACAATGACAGGTGCTTTGTGCCATGTTCAACTGCTTTAATGGAATTTATAGACTGGAACTTTGGCAGAAAAAACATAATTTTAAGGCCACTCTGAGTCCAACCAAAGACAGAAAGAAGAAATGTGGTTGTAAACCTCCCTTCCTTCCCAATTTCCTGACAGAAAAGAAAGATCCAGACGCACATAAAAGATAATAATAATAATAATAATAGATTTTATTTGTATTCCACTTTACATTTCAGAGAAATCTCAGAGTGCTGGACCAAAAATGTGTGCAAATTTCTTGCACACATTTATTTTGTCAATATTGAAACCAGGGAACACATAGAGGCTCAGGGGCTGCTCTGTAGCAGTACACAGAGGGTGGGGGATTTTTCTTTTTTGGCCACTGTCACTTTTGTATATCATTTAAATTAGTCAGGAATCAATGAGAAAATGGCGTTGGATGTGAAATATAGTGGATAAATTGCTGTGAGTCAAATTAGCGTTGTAGCTAACCCAGGTCTATGCTGCCACTTAATCACTTCACTCACGTCAAGTCCATATTAAAGAAATAAATAAAATAGAGGTGCCCAAAACATATGAGCTTACTTTACTGTTGGCACTAAATATCCCTGTGTATCTCGGTCTGTTGCCGTAGCAGCCCTGGTCATAACAGGCAATAACGGCGACTACAAAAACGCTGTAAGTCATCAACTTTCCAGCGGTTGACATGGTCCCAATCATAGCTCTCTTCGTTGCTTTCTGTCATGTTTGGTAGTCAAAATTTTAACCTTACCCATAATGCACCGCGTGGCTCGAGATGTGTAAATCACTTATTTGAACATCTCATCTTATATAGCTTATCTACTTAATACACAATTATGAATAGATCTTTTTAATGTGATTTTTAATATCATGTCGTCTTTTTCCAATATCATTTAATTTAAAGTTTAATTAATTTATTTTTCTTTCATGATTCATTCTTAAGTGAAACTGAAACTAACTTGCGATTGTATGTATGTTGTGTGTTTTGACTGGAACATTGTTGCTTTATTTGCTGTAAGATTCTGATTGTTTTTATCATAGGCCTTTATGTATACACTTCTAATCTGATTTTGTATTTACTTGTTGTCTCATTCTCTATCCTTTACTATCGAGCATCTCCAATTCCAGTTAACAAACATGTATTTTAATCATGTTGATACATTTATTTGTATTTGTCCATTTGCTCACGTTGGCGCTGGCAGGACACAGCCAGGACATGCACCACAGGTCACACTGCAGCCTTATCCCACAGAGCCACCAGGACGACCTCCGCGCTCCTGGTTTTTCCCAGCTTATCGAAACACATCCATACATTCAGTGACTTTAATAGGACAACTGGAGGGCTTGCCTTGAACAGCAATCAGACGGGCTCACAGATAGGGCTTCTTATGCATGTATGATTTGTTGTGACTTCAGGTGTGGCTGCAAGTGATAATCATAATCATGCGCCTATATTGCCAAGGCATTAGCTGTGACTGCAATCACAGATTAATGTAGGTTGTATGGGAGAGAGCTTCCTGCCTGCTTTGGCCTCTTTTGTTACACTAAAAGGACTCCCACATCGCTAAATTACACACACCAAGCCCCCAGGGTCCGCAGGGACATAACGGACAATCAGGCTGACAATCACAGCTGAGGCTAAGATGGATGCTGCTGTTGCATATCGCGGACACATAGCCAGTACAACACCAAAGGGGCTTGGTCTACCCCCCTCTCCAAAATACCCCTCGTACGCACGCACACACATATTCACACTCATTGGCACTTTTTAAAACAAGCCCCTAAGCCTCTGTGCAAACAGCCATGTAGAATATTTGCAATTTGTAGCAAGTGAGATATGATATCATTTGAAGCCATTCCAGCTTAAGGTAAAATAATCAGTTGGAACTATATAGAAGATTGCTATACTATTGTCCTGGCCAAAGGCTATTATATTGAAGGTTTATGTGTTTTCATGACAGATGATGCTATGAATGATGATTTGATTGAACTAGATGGTGTCTCTCATGGATCAGTATTGTTTTGCGTGATGCCAAAGCTTTAAGAAGGGATTTAAATTTCTAGGCAACTGACAAATCCCCAGTGCATTTTAAAGCTCATTATAGGAGCTCCCAAATGATCTGATTTCCAAACACTTCTAATGTTTCTTCTAGGGCATAGTTATACCAACCCAACGTATGTTTTGTGTATATTTCATAGGCATGCTTATTTTGTTAGTCTTTATAGTGTGTTTTCTTCCATGTCTCTTTTTTGATGTGATTCGTTGAAGCATCTGAGGCTGTGCACAGCCGTGGGGCACTTCTGACAGCCCGTATGTGTGTGCATGTGTAAGAGAGACGTCTATCTGTCTGCTCTGACAAACTAGGTCTGTCACTGCGGCGGCGGCCCCGGACTGCCTTTGTACAGCTTGGATCAAATTGATGAGGCAATCACATGTGGGGCTGTGTGGTCATGTGTGCTTTTGTGACAACATTTTTAGTCTTGTGATTGGGCATGGTCAAAGGATTGACTTAGTAGCAAGTCTGAGCTCTGTACAGTAGGGTATGATTGACCCTTATCACAGTTTGAGCTAACCTTTGGTTTGACTGGATTTAAAGTAGTCATCTCAGTCAAATCAAAATCACAGTGTGAATGATTGCAATTATACAGTATATTATGTACATGCATTGTTTCAAAATAATAACTGTCTTCATGTGGTATCTTCATGTATAAATGTGTTGTTTTAGTTGAGAAGCCTGCAAACATTCTGAAATTTGTGATTCTTGCATTATTTGACAGTTATGTAGCCAAGTTTTTCTCTGTCAAATGTTTAAAATGATATGGTTAAAAAAGTTTAAAATGTGCATTGTAAACTTTTATTTTTCTTTATTTATACAGAGCTTTTCACATAGTCACAGTTCATTGAACTCTTTTACATGCATTGTCATAACAAAAGCATACAAATTGAACAAAAGGGATCCCAGGATCAACTCCAGGGGAGCCCAACAGAATAGTTATCAAATTCAACAACATATTTCCTGACCTCAAGTATCTACGTATCTGATTTATCATATTTAAACTGCCTAAATGAATAAGTGTGATGATGTATTATATACTGTATTATTAGTATTATTATTTATTGGGCACTGGTTGCTAAATGGATGATTAATATTGGAAGTTTGTTTCTTCATCTCAAGTGTGACAACCACAAAAAGACATTATGCTGTCATAATGATGGAATGATTGATTGAACTTTCAACCTGCACATTGACAGGCATGTGATTAAAGTGGGTGCCTATTGGACTGTATATACAGTAGGCTTGAACATGACAAGAAAGGCCTTGTCATTATAAACAATGAAAGAGTGACAATGAGAGAAATTATTAGTTATTAGTTGTGGTCCAAATTCCTAACTTTTCCTAACTAGTTTCCTAACAACTTTTCCTAACTAACTCGCACATTTCTAACTTCCCAATTCTTCACACGGATGAGTTTATAAGCACGTTTATCAACTTGCAGGGTCACCTTTCAGGGTCAGCGTCACAGTAATGCTAGAAAACTAGCCTGCGAGTTCATGAAATTGATGCAAATGCATAGAGGTAGATGTGTAGTAATATTTCCACAAATGCGTGAGTTTACAATATACTAAAGGGGGACAAAACAACAAGGTCCTTTAAAAGATAATCTCAAAATCTATTATTTTAAAGTAGGGACCTTTTTCAGGATGTTATATAATTTACTTATACTTACCATCTGCCAAATCACTGGGTTGCAGTGGCAGTTTCTATCTGTTGGTGTATTCTTCTCTCCTTCAAGGAGTTGAATCTGTTAGTAATCTGTGTAGTTGCTTCACTTTTTTTGCATTTCCCCTCAATAATTAATCTCAGTGTTCCATAATCCCAGATGACGACATCCATTTTACACTTTACACTGTGCTGCCTTTTACCACAACCGCAGCCTGAACTCCAGACGCGAAATCACACTGGTTTGACACATTTCCTCCCAGTTTTGTTCCAGCATAATTAGATTGAGGCTTTGTTTACCCTTGCTGCTTCTCCTCCTGATTCCTCTTGTTAAACTTTTAGCTCTCTTGGAGGAACAGCGCCATGAACTTTGAGGGTGTTTCGCTGAGCCCCCGGGGGTGTTGTAGATTTAACGCAGGTGCACCGTGCTCAGTTCTGGCAGACTCGTTCAGAGCTGGAGCGAGGGAAGGGGGGAGAGAGAGAAAGAGAGAGAGAGAGGGAAGGCTGCAGTTGCCAAGAACGCATTAGAGCGGTGTATAGCCTGCAGTCACACATATACAGGCGGCAGTCCTGTGTGTATTGCGGAAGGTATATCAGCGTAATTGCTATTAAAGTAGCCTAAAGAGACGCCTGCTGTACTCATGTGTCTGGCTCTCTCCGAGTGTTTGTTAGTGTGTACACGTGTTTGCCATGTCCAGAATTAATTATGCTGATGAATGCAGAGCTGTCGCTGTCTTTCTGTTCGTAGGCTTTGTTAAATTTAACTGCAATCATGTTTTTTCATCAACTGTGCTTGTAACAGTAGTATGTACATTCACAGAATACCAAAAATTACTCACGTCTCAGCTGTACTAAAGTGAAGGCCACACAAGCCAAGGCTAGATCTGATGAAGACAGAAACTGAAGTAAAGGCCAGTGACTTATGGTCGCGGAAAGCAAGGTTATAGGTGTTTGGAGATGAAAGAAGCAATGTTGCTTGTTACAACAATAAAGATGCCTTTACAAATGCTCTAGGTGCACCAGTTACTGTGGATCAAGGATCTCTATCCAGTTGCTCAGCAGCTACGGGTAGCTCACCAGCCCAGTAAATCAGCTAAGGCTTTCTACATTTCTACATAGGGCAGGGCGATAAGACCTAAACTCGATATCACGATATAAGAAAGAAATATGATGATAACGATATACAGCTATACCTGCTATTTTGCAAGTTCTCCCACTTAGAAATCATGGAGGGGTCTGAAATTTTCATGGTAGGTGCATGTCCACTGTGTGAGAGATAATCTAAAAAGAAAAATCCAGAAATCACAATCTATGATTTTTTAAAAATTTATTCGTGTGATACAGCTGAAAATAACTTCTGACCCATCTGACCCTCAAAGACCTGTTATTCTGCTTTTAAATAGTCCAACTACACTCTGCTCATGATTCTAATTTAGTAGCACCTGTTTGAGGTTCTTAGCTTTCATAAAGACACCTGTGCACCCCACAATCAGTCAGAAGTCTAACTACCAACATGGGCAAGACCAAAAAGCTGTCAAAAGACACCAGAGGCAAAATTGTAGACCTTCACAAAATTGTAGACCTTAACTTTGGTTAAGACCAAAAAGTTCTATTTTGATCTCATCTGACCACATGACTTTCTCCCATGACTCCTCTGGATCATCCAGATGGCCATTGGCAAACTTCAGACGGGCCCTGGACATGGGCTGACTTAAGCAGGGGAACCTCCCGTGCGATGCATGATTTTAAACCATGATGTCTTATTACTGATAGTAGCCTTGGAAACGGTGGTCCCAGCTCTCTTCAGGTCATTGACCAGCTCCCCCCGTGTAGTTCTGGGCTGATTCCTCATCTTTCTTAGCATCGTTGATACCCCACGAGGTGAGATCTTGTGTGGAGCCCCAGTCCCAGGGACATTGACAGTCATCATTAGCCTCTTCTTTTTTCTGACAATTGCTCCAACAGTTGTCCTTTTTACACCAGGTGCTTGG
>OMNZ01072980.1:0-26505 GCA_900303255.1 Lesueurigobius sanzi | reverse complement strand
TATGTCTAATACTGTATAAAAGAGAAGCAAATGAAGAGATTTTTTGCCGTAGAAGGTTCACAGAGAGGACAGTTAATGTTTTAAAGTAGGGAGGCAGGAAGTTAGCATGTTCAGACTTCAATATAAAGTGTTTAGCCGTTCATAGGTCAAAAACGAAGCAATATTGAAATATAAGAAGCTGCAAAATTACTTTATATATATATAGTTGGACATTTAAATTTGATCTTGGATTTGATCAAATTCAGTCACTATGAACGGCTAAACACTTTATATTGAAGTCTGAACATGCTAACTTCCTACTAACTTAAGCCACTTTAAAACATTAACTGTCTTCTCTATGAATCTTCTACAGCAAAAAATCTCTTCATTTGCTTCTCTTTTATATTAGACGTAAATGTGAAGATCTCCGTCGATGTTTCCACATTCATCTCAATGGACGCAGCCTCTGGTTTCACCGAAAAGGGGGCGGTAACCTTTTCGTAGCTCCCCTCTATGGAGCAATCCCTTTGGCTGAAATGTCACTGAATTTACCACTGCGCATGCGTCCAGCGCTAATTTCTCATAGAAAATCCCAGAAAATCACTATTAACAGCGTTTAGACTGTGTATTACAACATGACGTAACCCTAAACCTAGACCTAATCCTAACCTTACTTGCCTTTGATCATAAACAGTTTTGAATGCAAATGCAGTTCGGATATAGTCTATATATAGTCATAGTCAATTAAGGTTAGGATTAGGTTTAGATTTAGTAAGTAGTAAGTTTAAACGCTGTTAATAGTGATTTTCTATGAGAAACCAGGGCTGGACGCATGCGCAGTGGTAAAGTTAGTGCCTCTCGACAAGGTAGTGCGTCTCGACTGTACACCGGAAGTAAAAATCTCATTCAGAAATTGCATAGACTCTTCGAAAAAAATGTATATCAAATGTTTAAAAGAATGCTAGCAGCTAATCAACTACGTGGTGACTTATGGGCATAAAACACAAAATAATAAATTAAAGTTGCATCCAAAGCGTTGTAAACCAAAAAGTTATAAAAGGATTTTGCTGTGTTCAATTATTTGGTATTTTCTTGCTTGTCAAATATCCGTGCTATGGCTAGCAGTTAGCACGTAGCTGATTAGCCTCCATCGTGCTTTTAAACTCTTACAATTTGAATTTTTCGAAAAGTCTATGGAGATTTTGAATGGGATTTTTACTTCCTGGAACCATAAAGAGCCCGGATAAGGGCGGGACTATGGTGCTCCATGGGATTCTGACTCATTAATTTCACTTCCTGTGCCCATGTGGATACACATCACAATACATGTCAAACCAGGGAAAACTAAGTGAAGATTTTGGCTGAATCTCAAGTATAATTGTGCTTTAGGGAACTTTGTTTTAGGGAAAACTTTGTCTAACGTGTATTAAGCACTTTAAGAGAGAACCTATGGAAATGATCTTTGTAGTTATTTATTAATGAACATTTATTACGAGCCTCTTAAGTACACAATAGTGCTACTAATGATGTCCTTGAACTCACTGTTATTGGTTCCAAAGTTTGTTCTTTCCTTCTCATTATTCTCCATGAATAACCCACATTTCTTTAGCTCACAGGAGAGAACGCTCCAAATATTCAATGTAAAGACTCTGTGGGGAACACGCCTTTACACTGTGCAGCCTATAGAGGGCAGAAGCAGTGCATAATAAAACTGCTTAAGTCTGGAGCCAACCCATCTGTCGAAAACAGCAAGGGTATGACTGTAGCTATTACTTTATATTAGTCTCAGTTTTTTTGCACTAATGCCTGCTAACAATGTGTTTCGTCTTATTATTACAGAGCAGACTGCTTTGGATGTGGCTCGTACCGATGAAGTTTGGCAGATTTTAGCAGCCTATCAGAAGAAGGTAACAGGGGTCCCTCTTCTCTTTTGTGTAAACAAGTCTCTACAGAACTTTGCGATCGCTATTAAATTTGCACTTTAGCTGTAAGACACTGGGGAGCCGTCCTCATTATTTTGGTGATCCTTTGGCCTCTATTCTTGCACCACTGAAACTCAAATCAAATGAGAATATTTTGCGGCAAAATATAATTAGCTCTCCCCTTTCCTTGGATATTTAACCATTTGACTTTTTGTTCTCTCTTGATAATATTTTTAATGGATTATGCTGAGAGTGCCACCGTGTGTTGTTTCCGTAATCAGCCTTTTTATTCATTGTTGAGGTTATTTAATGGCATTTTGTTTTAAGTTTGTATACTTTTTCTTTACAAGACAGTATTTCTTCTTGCTTCAAATGAGCGTTTGCTGTTGGAAACTGAACACAGAGATGCAAGTCTAAGAGTTATGGCTTTGTTGTCCAGGAAGTGAACAATGGTGTGCCGAAGATTGAAGGCCCTCTTTGGAAGGTACCCAGATGTTGGAGTGTGTTCTCTCACATTGTAAACAACAAGCTTGGTGATGGAGTTTGTCCAGATCTGTGAAAAACACTCAGATGTGATTGATAAATGGATGTCTTTCTACCAATACTATACAGCGTGTGTAGCAGGAATATATATTTGAGTTGACTGTGTTGTCAGAGTTCCAGATTACTTGGATGGCGGACACATTGGGTGGTAATTGAGGCGGGCACTTTGTCCTGGTACCACACACAGTAAGTTAACTTGATTATAATCACTTGGCACTGATTATTTATACTAAACGGAAGGTGCACACATGTTAAATAAAGCCTTGCTGTCCACATTTGTTTTGTTTTCCAGGGCAGATGCTACAGCAGGTGTTAGGAAACAGGGCAGTCAGTCTCTATCACAAGCCTACTGTATGGTGAGTGGGCATTTTGTTCTGACTAAATCAATTGGGTAAAACTATTATACACACACATGTATGTATAAATATAAATAAGAGTCTGTCATTTCTTTGTAGGTGAAACCGTGGGATCATTGCTTCTTCATGCTCAGGTGTTTTGATGGCACTATTCTAAATTTGAAGGTCCCCTCAACAATACATTCAATCACAAAAAGAAAAGTGAGAGACATAATACAGTGCATTCAAATGGGCATATGCTGCCAAAAGAGCTGGTCAATGTTTAATATTGTAATGATAGTGTATGGTCTGTGTCCATGTAGAAATGGTTAGATGCCATTGATGCACATGCGTCCTATAACATTCAAGAACATGTAACAGACGAAGAGGAGCGCACTGTTCCAGCAGCAGCAAACTTCACCCAAGCTCTTCAGGTGGAGTACATTTGAACATATCTGATTATTATAATGACCATGCTGTTTGTTTGTTTGTTATGTGTTGTGTGTGTGTTTTATGTCTCCTGTGCTTTTTCAGTCTGCCAGCGCTTGCCAAAAGAAATTGGAGAATGAGGTGTCAATATTTTCGTCTTTGGTAAAAAACGAGCAAAATGGCGGTATGTGAACAAGCTTTTACCTCATATGTTATATGACACGGTTTGTAATGGAACAAGGGTTTTGGTACTTTCAAACAAGCAGTGTTTTTTTTTACTTTTGCAGCAATTGATGCGTCTATTCTTCTAAAAGCGAAAGAGACGAGTGAGCTTTCAGCAGAAACCTCTGCTGCTCTCCACCTGTGTCTGGAACTGCTGTCAAAGCAAGAGGAGGTAGGACATACTCCATTGGACCTCATGCATTTTCTTAATAATACAACACGATTTATCAGTTAATGTTCGTGTTTAGGTTTGCTAATAATATCAAGCCCGAAATCATTTGACGAGTGATAAGTTAAGTGAATATATTTTTCAGTTGTGCCAGGCTTTGCCCTTGGGAAAAGCAGTGGGACAGTGTAATAATCACTGGCAAGTCTATAGCAAGGACACAGGCACGATCCGTTTTTATGCTTAGCTCTGCATTCAGTCGGCAGATCAGTGGAGGCACACACTCAGAGAAACCCCTCCGTCTCAGGGAAAGGCTGTGCATTGAGCGAGGGAACTCGAGCGCACGCATATTCACAGGCTCTGCTCAGGACGGGCTCAGTGTGAAAGCACATGCTCACAGGCTCCAGGCAGGACAGAGGACACTGTAATCCGCTCCAGCAGGTACAACTCTTCTGTGTATTACAGTGTTTGTGTTGACAGTTAGTTTCACTGAGTCACTGTTGTTATTAAGTAACCTAAGTGTAATTGATCAGTTAGGTTTGTTTAGTGAATTATGTAAACTAATTCACAAGCATCCATTACTATTGCATATATGAAATAAATCGTTTAATGTTAGTATTCTAATACAGCAGAAAAGGCAGAATGTGCTGGAGGGATGTTATGGTTTCTGATTATTGAATTTATGTTAAATCAGATGCTAAGGATTTAAATACAGATTGTTCTTTTTGGATGCACTGTTTGTTAAACAATAATAGTTTAACAAGTTGCAATGTCGTTAGTATGAGAACTCGCATAGAAAATGTAAAAACATATCATCTTGACTGACAGGAGGGAAAGAGAAATGTGTTAACAAGCTGCCACATGCACTGGTCCAATCCTAAGCCTCTGCTTCTACATGTACTAACTGGATTATACTTTCTACAATGCTGCGATTGACTCTAATCAGCATTATTAAATATAATCCTACTGGCGCATTGTCTGTCCTGTACATGTTTTTTAATTCTGTCCTGTACATAATGCAGTCATACACCAGTGCCATTATCCTTTGATGTCCAGGCAGATGTGTTTCAGAAAGCATGATTCAAAGCTCAAAGGCTTTTCCCACCAATTACCATACTGCCTGTGAGCAGAACAGTTGTGCTGACCCACTTGCACAGCTGCTAACCGCTACATGCTTGCATTCACACAGTAAATGTACAGCATTAATTGCTTATAGTGGGCGCTCTCGGCGTAGACATTTTTAACATGTGCCTTGAAGGCTGATGGCTGCTGTCCATTGATCCATCTGCTCAGGCTTTCACAGTGTTTTTTGGACAGAATATCGGACACCTGTCGAGAAAATAAATAGAAGCTTACAACTCAGCCACTTAGCAGTGACACCCAGATAAGCAGATCTGTCACGTTGTTTTGCTGACAGCTGGGAATGATAGTGCCCTGTGTTTGGGAGCTGTGGACACTATCAAAGGCTAGTCAGGGTAATTATCCGGCCATCACACTTTAGCCAATAGCTTTTTCAGGAAACTATTTTCTATATGAATCAAGCAAACTATTACGACCACAGACAGGTGCATTCTCTTGTTGGTGACTGAGAATATTACAGTTTTGGAAAACAAGCAGCAATTTGTCATGTTAAAAGCAGAAAATGATCAGCAACTGAGTGAGGGTGTTATGACGTTTTGATTACAAACCGCAGATGCTATAGAGTGTTTTGGAAGGAATATTGGAGATTTGGGGCGTGGGATTGGCTTATTGGTCCATGACATAATAATCAATAGAAGAAATCATAATACAGGCATGCAAAGTAAATTGTGTCAATATTAAGGCAACGTTAATGTCATGATGATGATGATTAATTCCAGCAATCATACTCCATCAAATACAAAAATGATGGCCCAAACACATTAACATACACTAAGACAGTTGCTCTCAGTATTATAAATGTATACTCAGAAGAAGCCTGTTGTGTCTAATTAACCTATCCAAATGTCCCCTCACTCCTCTGTTTTAATAGTGAAAATCTTTAAAAATGATATTTGTAGGTTTATAACACTCAACAGCACACGGCATCAAATAGCTTTGAAATGGACTTTCTTCTTTTGGCACAAACCCTGTAATGTGATGCTGGATCTGTGTTATTTCTATAGAAGCCACACTTGTGTCTAATTCTGCTTCTGCATTCTAACCGTTGCAGCTTTGCCCAGTTTAGTCAAAAGTGATGGCATCGTCTGTGCATCTCACCCTTCTCTCTGCTAATTGCACAACAAAGCGAGCGTTCTGCTGTTCGGGGTGTTGGCCAAGGAGAACGGTTCCTCCCAGGCTTCAGCAGCTCCAGAGCAGCCAGCCTCAGCCTAAAATAGCGCTGTTTGTGTCCAGGCGGGAGGATGCAGCCAGAGCAGTGGAGCTGGCTGCACAACACAAGAGTTACACAACAAAGTGTTCTGTTTCAGCTCTGACGCCAAATGACGGGGACGAGGAGAGGAGCACAGGCTTCTTCAAACTCAGATTTACAGCGTCAGATAAACCGTGCAGTGTTCATATGAAAATACTCTCTTAGATTTATTAATTTATAGCAGAAGCAGAACCAATAAAAGAAGTAGTCGCAGGGAAATGTGCTTATTAAAAGACCAAATCAAATCCAGGCCCTGCCAATCAACTTAAGCTAATCGATATTCATTACAAAGAGCAAGATCAGCAGCCAGTGAGTTTGCTGATCAGAAAAAAGAATCAGCTTAATGTAAACGTTTACTCCATCCTTCATAATCGCACAGTCTGTACACTTTTGCTTCCAGCTGCAGTGGGGCAAGAGGCCAATGTTGAAATTTATTCAATACAATGCTTTAACAGCAAAGATTTTAGAACCAGAAAGGAAATTGTTTTTTTTCTCCAATCAATAACGGCAAACTCCCACTAGGCATGGTAGATCCTTTTTGCAAGATAATTGAAAGTACTTCAGGAAATGGGTTCAACATTCAATATACTGTACAGTATGTGGCTAGGATTCGGTTTTATCATACATCGGAAAAGCTGTCGCGTGCAGTAACTGGGGGAAACCTGTCTTGCCCGTCTGTGGTTTGATGGTTTTCATAGAAACTATCAATAAGGTGCTGTTTCCTGTGCTCTGGTCAGACGGTAACAAATGCTCATAGGAAACAATGATCCGGCCTGTCCCGCTGTGTCCTTAGCTCAGGTTGCTTCACACTGATACTCAATCATGCTGCTCAGATCTGTCCCAGACCAGGGTGTTTGATTCCCACCGAGGAAACCAGATATGTGAGGGCAGTCTGAACAGTGACCTGTGTCAAAACCACCAGCACAAATCATTCGTAACTCAACAAAACTCATCAATCACTTTTTTATTTCTTTTACTCTCCTCTACATTCGCTTTAGTTTATTGTCTCTGTGCTCTCACAGGAGTGGAGCGTGAAGTTGGAGCAGGAGGCGGAGAAGAACAGAGCTCTGACGGAGACTCTGCAGTCTGTGGTCAGCGAGAACGAGGAGCTGAAGCTCTGTCAGCGCAGCAGCTCGAAGTGGGAAACCCTCAGCAGCTTCACAGAGGACGACTTCTACGATGCTCTCTCAGGTCAGCACATCATTTCACTCCAGTCTGTGCTGTTTGCTGAACAAGACACTAAAAGTGTATTGAATGGGCCCATCAGTTATTACACCCAGGCCAATGCCCCACAAAATGGTCCATTGGAGTGGTGTCTGGGTGCACAACACAATATTGATTTAGAAACAGTTGTAGGTTTAATAAGGTCAGCATCAAACAGCAACAGGACGAACTTGTATCAAATTTAAAACTGCACTTGTCCAGACCACGTGGAATAGAATAACAGAACGTGTGTCTTGTGAAACTTTGTGAAGCTGGTGTTTAAGATGAGTTTCTCTCAGGGTCCGCTGTATCCCCTCCGCTGAGACTAATTTCCAATGTCCTTCTCATCTCTGCTCAAGGTTAATGAGATGTGATTAGATTAATACTTTCCCAGTGCATCGAATGTGACAGTTTTATAATAGAGTAGAGTTCGTGGGTGTTTAAATAGTTAAGTTATTTAAAAGGCACCCATGCCATGTCTCCACAGTGATTATGTACAGGAGACTAGCTTTAACATGTTGTGCACTATGCAGTGTCTCTGCAGAGGCCTTACATTATTCATAGATGGCCCTAAGTTATCTCTGTTCCAGACACTATGCTCCAGAGACTAAAAACTATGCACTTTGCATTAATGGAAATGTTCCTATGTTTGACACTGTGTGTAAAAATGAATATTATAGTATACTGCATGTGTTTAAAACCACAAGTCAAATTCAAGGTTAACCCTTGAACTCCATAAATGCATTTGGTTTGAGTGACGACTTCCTAATGTCAAAAATAAAACAACCTATACGTCATTACCATAACTTCACACTTGAGTTTTCTCTGATACTGATGAGCATTCGAACTTTGACTTCTGTTTTTAGAAAGATGCGACTCGTGTGCTTGTTCTTTTGACACTAGTGAGTACAATGAGCCTGTGCATCCTGGCAGTGTACACACAGCCATCATTGTGATCTGTCGTTGCATGTGTACGATGCTGTGTGTATGGGCGAGCTCGGGGAGGGGTGACACGCAGCCGGCACAGAGCAAACAATGTTGGAGGAAATGAGCCCCGTGCGCGGGCCTCTCATTGGAACACAATCCTCAGGTGGGGGTTGGCCGGCGGCGGGGAGGGCGGCTCGGAGAGGAACTCAGGCTCAAGTGCTTATTTGTGAACAGTACACCGCCGGGACGCCGAGCTGAAGCCTTCTCCGCCGCCACTCGAACCCGTGCGCGACTGTGTTTCTTCGGGCATGACCTGGCACCTGCCCCCCTCCCTCTTCACTATCCCACAGAGTCGGACTCGGAGCTGTCGGTGAGTGGCTTCCTGTCTGTGGCCAGTCGCTCCTTTGAAGAGGACCAGGGGAGAGACGCGCCCCTTCTCAGCAGCAGCAGTCTCCTCCGCCAGCCCAGCGCACTCCCGGGGCCTGCAGGAATGTCAGGGGAGAGTAACCATGGCAACCCATCAGCCCAACACAATGGAGTGGAGCAGCACAGGTGGGACGATTTCTGTTTTCATCTCATGCTTGTTTATGCAGCTGAATGAGGAGAGTTGTAGTAAGGGCTGTCAATAATTAATACATCAACCACATGTTTGATATCTGAAAAACAGAACAATTATGGCCCTCTGTCTGAACTTATAGTCTTTGTACAAGTGAAGAACTGTTAAACAGCAAACACCTAGTATGACATCACAGATTTCCAGATGTCAGGAGTGCTCCTTAGCTGTCACCTTTGCCTGAGTGACTTGCATACTTTATTGATCATGTGACATGCTGGCGTGCGTGTCTAATAACAGGCTACAGGTTGGACTCTGGGGTGTAGGCCTCTAAATGGCCCGGTTGCTGTAAGGAGATACCCGCTTTCCACTGCTTTGTTTTTGCATTCTGCTGTGTTGGTTTCCACAACTTCCCCAGGGACCCACACATATTCTTACTGCATTGAACTTCCAAAAACAATGGTTTGTACTTTTTGTGATGATTAAACATTCTCCTTAATTTGCGGGGGATGCTGATTCGAACTTGGCTGTTCTTCCTCAATCCAACAAGTGAGCTATGCATAATGTATGTGGATGCTGGCTCGGTGAGGGAGGCGAGAGGCTGTGTGCACATGTACAGGAGCGCGGGGCAGCGGCCATTACACATTTATGAGGTCTGTTTATTTGGAATTACTCCTCACTGTAATATGTCTCTGGCCCAGCTCACCATTGGCTTAGACTAAGTATAGGCAGAAACATTATGGACCCTTTATATCAGTCATTTTGTCATGTTAAAACTAAGTGAAATTGTTAAATAATTAGGATGATGATTAAGTTTGGGCCATAAAATCAGTTTCCATGATGTAATGAAGCCAGGGCTGCACTGGACCAATGTCTGGTTGAAATTCAGATTAGATTAGCAATTTTTGATTTAATGGAGACAAACAGTATTATGCAAAATTGATATACTGTATATATGCTTTTTAGTTTCCAATGTCGGAACATTATAACTATAGTTTCCATGTTGGAACATTGTTTCCTCATCAATATTATATAATACATTCATTCTATTTAGCTTCATTTATTTAGTTTTAAGCAATCTCGTTTAACTTGCAAACAGGTTGTTTCTTCTTCTGCTGCTTGTATATCCTGGATGTTGCTGTTTCATAGATGGAATACAAAACTATCCTCTACAACAGGGATCTCCAACCAGTAGCTCGACTCGCCGGCCCTTTCCAAGTAGCTCGTCAAAGGCTTTCTACATTATGCTTGATCACATTTTAGATGCATTTTTGTTATGAGCAAAAATATCTCCAAACATAAAGTATAAAGCAGAAACTACTGTCATTTTGTTTTACTGAGTTGAATGAACACCTTGGCAGTCCTAGAGGCCTATGTTCCTTTGAAGTATACAGTAAGTAGCTCGCTGCCATTTTTGTAACACAAAAGTTGCTCACAAGGTAAAAAAAAAAGGTTGGGGACCCCTGCTCTGTGTGTTCATCACAGCACTGTCGATTTGTCAGCATGCCCTTAGATGAAAGTGAACACTTATATTTATTTATCTGTGGGTCTCTGTTCTACCATATCACTCTCCCTGCTGCCTGCAGAGGATGCTCCAGGCCAATTTGACATGTTGACCAGCCCAGTCTCTCACTCTTTATGATCTTTACTTAATGCATAGACATTATTTTAAACACTTCAGGACGTGTTTGTAGATTCTAGTATTGGCCAAACTTTTGCAGCGTAATCAACTACTTTTCTCACGGGACACAAAAAAAAGTGAACTCATCAAACTCAAATGATTTTCCAACGATTTTCCATTTTTGTGCATGTATTCAGTTATCTTATACCAATTGGTGGTCTGTTCAATGCATCACACCTTCAATATATTAAACTTATAAGTACTTCTGGACAATACTGGTAATCATTTGGAGGTGACTGTAGCGTGTATTCTGGATAAAAGCTAAACTAAACTAAAGCAATAGAGAAACATCAGTTTAGTGCATGTTGGAACCTGTCCAGTGATCTTACAAGAGCAGAGAATCTTCAGTATATGTACTGCATATTATTTGACGCCTATATCCAGCCCTGATCCTGATGTTGCACTGGGACAAATCTGTTCACAGCTTTCAGAAATCTTCACCATTTCCCTTATTGCACACACAGTGTCCCTGGGCACCAGTTGTGTTTACATTTCCAGTCTGATTAGCCAGTAAAGGTTATCGGAGCACAAACTGGGTCAGAAGACTCGTCTCATACATCCTCTACTTTCTGGAGCAAAACTACTTGGGTTTGTTTTGCTAAAATAACCCTCTGACTAAAGAGGGACGCCATCTGCTGTGGAGCTGTACATTACACACACACACACACACACACAGACCGGCAGCTTGTTTACTGTATAAGACGCGCACACAAACGAGATGCAAGGTTTTGGATCTAAACGCTCCCCTTTTGTTTTCTAGCAGAGCGTGTCTACCGGCTCCGATGTTCTCCAGAAATGATGTCAGCATCTGGAGTATCTTGAAGAAGTGCATCGGCATGGTGAGAATTTACATGATTCAGATACTATAGGTTCAGCAAGTTTTTACACGCTGCAAAAAGGGATTGAGAAATGAGTGACATTTTCTGGAAATTTATACAATTACCCTTGAGTTAAGTACAATTATCCACCAGTTGTGCACTTAAACGATGAAAAAACATCTCATTGCACTTAGAATTAGAAAGTAAATCTACATTTTCTTGAAATGAGAAACTTTTAGTTGTATTTTTAGTACAACATTGCTTATTCCATTGGCAGATCATTTATATTTATCTACTAAAATCAAGGGCAGTTCAACTTATTGCAAGAAAATGTTGCAATTAGTTTAGTCTTTATTGAAGGGGCCGTGCACAGAGACATTACGCTCAAACACAGATGTTCTGCACCAGATTATAGCTAAACAGCTAGTTTCCATCTGCACTGAATTCTGGTTTACTTTTCGCAGTGTCCCTCTTTTCCTCTTTTCATTTTTCCATTTTATTTATGTAACACAGCCATTCCCAAAGTTGAGTGTCGCGGCCCCTTCATACATCCAAAGATCACTTGGGGGGCCCCTGATGATAAGAATTCACTCTATTAAAAAGAAAATGTAATGGTTTTTCGTTGGTTTTCTCTTAATTTCAGATATATACGATACAAGAAACCAGTGACTATATATTATAAATTAGATTCTAGAAAATCAAATTCTTATATGAAAAAGAACTTCAAAAATATTGGTTAATTCAATAATAATGCAATGTGTAATGTAAGTAGTTCTTCAACAACTGTAGACCTATTTCATTCTCAGCCTTAAAATAATAATAATTTGAATAATTTAACATAATAACTGCAGAATCAAAAGGAATGGCTGTTAAGCTAAATTGTAAGCCTTGTTTTCGGTCTGTCCTTGTGGAGAGGTATTAGCCTCACTAATGTCAGTATCCAGGAGCCCCTCGGGATCCTTGTCTTTAACTGCAGCGTCTGATTGGATTAATTATGCTTATTCATGTTCTAATCCTAATTAAAAGAGGCTCATTACTTAAAAGTGCAGCCGCAGTGCAGTGAGCACACAGGTTAGTTTAGGACAGAAGGATGTAAGTCAAAGGCAGGTGCCGTAACTGTTGAACATGACCGATCTGTGGCCCCAGAAACACTTTTAAATCAAATTGGTTTTCTATTTGACAACAGTGGTGTTTGTTTCCTTTTTTGTTTTGCTTCTTAAGATGATAATCCAGTCAGAAATAAATGAGCGCCGCACTGAAGATTTCCAGATCCTTTGGCTAAATCCAGCTTGGAAAACATAAAGGCACTCACTATTTTCTGCAGTCGTCTGAAAGTGACCAACAGTTGGAAGATTCTAAAACAGGAAAGGCATAATAAGCAACAGGAAGTTGCTCTGTGCATCAGTTAAAAAGTCTATTTCCTCTGAAGCGCAGCCCTGTCCAAATGGTCAGTATCAATAGTCTTAAATAGACCTATTTATCATGCCTCCTATGTATCAACAGTGATCGATGATGTGGGCCCTACTTTAAAAACAAAGCCCACACCTGTGATGTATTGTATCACTTGCCCTGATGAAGACTCCATCACTGTAAATAAAGCACATTTGCAAATTCAGGGAGCTCAATATGTTATCTGGCCCTAAGAGCATGAGAGCACCCAACTTTTTATCGTTACTAGCATTTACTCTAACTCTTATACGGGTGATCCAGTGAGCACTCTGCCCTTCCTCTTCTAGATAGTTGATGTGTTTGAAACTGGAAAATTCATCAGGCGTGAGAGTTTGAATGATCTGTGGCCACATTGAAACCTGCCTAAAAGCAGTGTTTAGTCTCTACACGACATCAGTCAGAGCTACAGCTGATCTGAAAACAAAGCTTCACATTTGGCCAGTTTTCGTGATGCCAAATCAGCCTAAACGCAACCCTAAATATGTGCTTAAAACCTTTAGCTAAGCAGTGTAGTGGCAAACAGCTGACCTAACAGTTATTAAAACACGTTCTCTCCGGCTCTTCCTCAGGAGTTGTCTAAAATTGCCATGCCTGTGATTTTTAACGAGCCCCTGAGCTTCCTGCAGCGGCTCACCGAGTACATGGAGCACACCTACCTCATCCACCGGGCCCTCGCCACCACGGACTCCATCGAAAGGATGAAGGTACGAGCGCCACACCCTCTGGTGCAGTAATTGAGCGTTGAATACATTTGACACCTCCTCCTCTGGGGCGGGGCCAGTGTGTTGCAGCGTTTGCCGTGTCGGCCGTGGCGTCGCAGTGGGAGAGGACCGGGAAGCCGTTCAACCCTCTGCTCGGAGAAACCTTCGAGCTGATCAGGTGAGACCGGACAATGACGACGGGACGGTCACGAGCATATTCAGAAAAAAAAAGATGCGATGGCAGCGCAAAAGGTTCACGTTCTGGAATTCAATTTCAGTGGGAGCAGGTGCCAATACGACTGTTTTTGAAAGAAAGACATTTCAGAAAAGAAAATGTCCAAATGTTTTCCCTGATAATTATTTGGTAGTGATTGGATTCACAAACCTGTAATATTATTCTTATGGCTGAAACTGTTTTCTACTGGCAAAAGGCACACATGTTTTTGAATATTGTCACCACTTTTGGACAGCTTTTATGAGAAAATAATTAGACCTTAGTTCATATGTGCTGAAAGAGAAGACTTTGAACTGTGTGCCATTTTTAGTTTCATGTGGATTGGCCCAGGAATTACAGAGAAATTAGCAATGAACTAAGATAAGAAATCTGCATTTAGACTAGAGGCTGACCGATATATAAGGGTGTTTTACAAAAAAATATTGGCCTTATTTTTGGATTTGGAGTGCACATCCTACATAATACTGTGCATTAGAACTGAAAGGCCTTTGGAAACATACAGAGCTGAAACAATAATATCTGCTGCTTTGGTGCTGCTTACAATTGCCAACCAAAACCCAAAATATCAGCATTGGCTTTAGAAAACCCCATATCAGTCAGCTTCTAATTTTGACAGTTACCATATTTACCATATCTCCTCAAATACAACACAAAGTTAACTCCATTAGCAAAGATTAGATCAAAATGGCGACTGTTGAGGACCCTGCAGAGACTGTTGTGTGTTGCCTTGTTGACACTGTGAGATGTGAGCGCGTCTGTCTGTCTCCCAGGGACGATCTGGGCTTCCGATGGGTGTCGGAGCAGGTTAGCCATCACCCTCCAGTAAGTGCCTTTCACGCTGAGGGCCTGAAGGAGGATTTTGTCTTCCACGGTTCCATCTACCCCAAGCTCAAATTCTGGGGGAAGAGCATAGAGGCCGAGCCAAAGGGACTTATCACACTCGAGCTGCCCAAGTGAGTGCACATCCAGGCTGTTGGCGGCTTGGCACATTGAACTTATTTGTGTGGTTTGTTAATATGGCGTGTGTGAAGTGTTTCGAGCCGAAGAGATGCTCAAAATCTGGAGTCAAAATGTGCTACATAAAGGACTGCAAAGGGGAGGCGAACTAAATGTTTAAAGTGTTCAGGTTTTGGGCCAGTTTACGCTCTTATCATTGTACATACTTTCACCTGGAAACAAATAAATGACCTCATCTTTACAATAAGGAGTGTAATTATTGCTCTGATGCAACATTTCTCTTTGTATAAGAAATTGTAACTTCAATGACCACTTTCTCACCACTCCTACAGAGTCCAAACCTTCTAGTCTGGCACTTAACAATATTTCGAAGGTTTGTTCAGAGGGATTGGTAGAAATTAGATTTACAGATTTATTCACTAATAACTAGTTTATTCAAAAACTAAACAAAACATCCCAAATCTCCATCGGACCAAACCTTAGTATCTAATATATCAACAAAATAAAACCATACAACCTGGCTCTATCCATTATTTAGATACAGTATATAGGCAGTTTTAGCCATTTTTATGCGTAACATTACTTATTTTTTATATGAAACTTGTTTTTTGGAGTTCAAAATTCAATAAATCAGACTAGCAATTAAATATTGAAAAATCCCTCTGAGCTAACCTTCAAAATAAAGTTATGGATAAGACTGTGAAGTCTGTAGAAGCTACTAAAGTGGAGATGCTGAAAATGGTTATTGAAGTTACAATTTCCCATATAGTTCTATGGAGAAACGTTGGATCAGTGCAATTACACTCCTTGTTGTAAAGATTAGGTAATATATTTATTTTCAGGTGAAAAACTGTATGTAAAGAGATAAAACTTGCCCAAAAACTCAAAATTGAAAAAAATTGAGTTGAGTTTTGCCTGCAGTGTCTCCCCTTTAAGCAATGGAAATCCAAATTTCCTCTAATGGCACTACTATACTACTTTAAATATTACTGTAAGCTAAAAAAAAAATCAATTTGTCATGCAGTAAATGGAAAGTAAGACATAGAAAGTGTGTATTTGGTATACAGTATGTGCTGCACTCTCTTGTTTTACCGCGGTGTCTTTTGTCTTGGCAGATATAATGAAGCATACACCTGGACAAACCCCACCTGCTGTGTCCATAACATTATCGTGGGGCAGCTGTGGATAGAGCAGTACGGCAGCGTGGAAGTCATTAATCACAAGTAATCAGCCGCTTCCTCATCTCTCCATTGTCTCGTGGTTATTTGTTGTGAAAGCGTGCTCTGCGCTCTCTCCCTCCGAGCGCCGCACAGGAGCCTCGCGCTGCTTAAGGATTCACTGTATTGACGGATCTCTGAGCAGAACTGGGACGGTTTCTATTAGAATAGGAGAGTGCGCGGAGTAATTATAGTCTAGAAAGGCCGGGCTCGGGAGAAGAGCGGTGAAAGTGAATGAGTAAACAGCGTGTCACTCTGTTGGCAGGACCGGAGAGAGGTGCAGCATGACGTTCAAGCCCTGCGGCCTCTTTGGGAAGGAGCTGCACAAAGTGGAGGGCTACATCTTAGATAAAAGGTACCTCTGTGGATCTGTGAATCACCCATTTTACTCATTAAAGCTCTGTGTTGACAACTGACATTCAGTTCTGTAGTCTGAATTAGTGTCTGTGGTGTTTGTGGTTTCCAGCAAGAAGAAGCTCTGTGCCATCTACGGCAAATGGACTGAATGTCTGTACACGGTTGACTCCGCTGCGTTTGAGGCCCACAAAAAGAGCGATAAAAAGAATTCAGAGGACAAGAAGGGAAAACAACAGGTAAAAACTTAACTCAGTCAGTATTTGTCCATTGTCAGAGAGGGCCTCCTCGTGGCATTGTGGTGAATGCCTCATCCATCAGAGAGTAAAGCTATGGATGTTGAAAGTCCAGGGAGTCTGGGTTTTAACTTTACAACATTGACAATTTGCACCACTTTACTATTAATGTACATTATGGAAGATATTTCTAATTCATCCAGAACTCGATCTGGTAACACTTTAATAAACGCTACGCTACATTGTATCTACCAAATCCATTGTATCTACAATCAATGTCCCATGTAACAATCTGCAATCTGCAGTACAGACACCATTAGGGTTCGGTTTATGAGATAATTGATATTGATCTCACAATGGAGAAATGTACTTGTCACAACAGCTCTTTACCTACACATGTAACAAGACTGCCTTCTTACCTAGAACACGTGTGTCTGGTTAACCTGACCCTCTTACATCATGTACCTACAGTTGGTTTATTACGTAACGAGAATCTGATTACATTATGTGCCTCCAAACTACTAACACGCATTACTCCACTGTGTATCTACTATATGGTACAAGTTATGGTTATTCCACATTGGTACATAGCATTCTACATTGTGCTAAAATTGGAAGGTACAATGTAAGGGTCAAGTGTTACAAGCCTTATTGGCATCAGTCCACTAGGGGTCACTCTGGATTGCATTTTTAACACAAGTTCCATGTCCTCTTGCTTGTGTGTTTCTGGGGGAGGCTTGTGACCTAAATTAATAATATTTGTAGCAGTAGAGTAACTGTGCCTTGTTGGTGTGGGCAGAACAGTGTGGATGAGGAGCCTGAGGAAATCCCTCCTCCTGAAGCAGAGACCGTGCAGATGATCCCAGGCAGTGAGCTCATCTGGAAAATCACACCACGGCCGGAAAACTCTTCAAAGGTGTGAAGCAAAACAATAGAAAGAGAGGCAAACATTCTTCAGTCTTCATCTGTACTCTGTAGTTGAAGTGTAGGACGTTTCGATCTTAGTCCAAAGATCGTCATCAGCGTAATAAAGACTTGAGCACGCTGTGGGTCTCTTAAGAGTGAACCAGAGAGGAGGGCTCTCTTGGTGCTAAACCTAGGAGAACATCTAGCCTATTCATACTTAATATGGCTGGTTGCCTCTGTATTGTCTCACCCCGGGCTAACTGAAGTCTGTTGACACTCCCCTATGGCTCTTAAGAGACCCACAGCGTGCTCAAATCTTTATTAAGCTGATGATGATTTTTGGACTAAGATCGAAACGTCCTACACTTCAACTACAGAGTACAGATGAAGACTGAAGAATTTTTGCCTATGATGGACAACTCCTGTACGACTGAGAACCTACACAAACGAATAGAAAGAGAGATCTCTGCACTTGAGCTAATGCATGACTTGTAAATGGTGCTCCTGCTTCTGTCCGCAGTACTATGCCTTCTCCACCTTCGCCATGCAGCTGAACGAGCTGGAGAAAAGCATGGAGGGAGTGATTCCTCTCACTGACAGTCGGTTCCGGCCGGACATTCGAGCGATGGAGAGCGGAGATATAGGTGCGGCTCCTAATAACAATTTACCACTTCTTCTCTCCACGCTGCAGTCACTTCATCAATATCGCTTTTGTTTTCCAGATCAGGCAAGTGCGGAGAAGAAGAGACTTGAAGAAAAACAGAGAATGGCTCGGAAAAATCGATCAAAGTCATCAGAGGAATGGAAGAACAGGTTTGTGGACTTATTGTATGACCTGGACGCCCCAAGAGTAGAGCAGCATACTAACTGCCTGTTATGTTACTTATGTGCTTCATTCTGATCTTTATTACCATTGAGAAGAAATGGTGCACTAGGACCAAGGTTTGATTTTTGTTCTAGCCTTTTGTTTGTTCTGATGTGCTGCACTACACTGCCCCCTATAGGTTAACGTGCACTAAAACATGTGTGATTTCTCTACTGAATGGTTAAAAATACATATATATTCATCTTTGGTTTGGTTGGCTTTTCTTGCTTTCTTTTCTGAGACGGTGTAAACATGATGTGTACATTTTGCAGGTGGTTCCAGCAGGGATCCAACCCTCACAACAAAGCTCAGGACTGGCTCTACTCGAAAGGCTACTGGGACCGCAACTACACGCAGCTCCCCGACATCTACTAACAAACTAAAGCCATTAACACTGGCTGCCCGGACTGTTCCTGTTAATGGCGGGTCGTATTGTAAAAGCTGAAGAGTAGAGACAAATACTTAATGTGATCTGTGAAATAAAAACAAAAAGCACAAACGTATTTATTATGGCCACTGGTCACTTGCTTATCATAAAGACATAACCTAGAATGTTCTGTATATTAGAAATATATTGTTGGGAGTGTTATCACAGTTGTAATTTTGTTTGACTAGAGTCCAGGCTGTATTTTATTCAAGCTTTAAGGAGAGCATGATGTGCTGGTCTATTTGCTGTCTGTCTGTAGCTCTGACACCACGGAGTCTGTTGGCGTGGACTGGTGACTTCTGAAATCTTTGCCTTTAACAAACTATTCTCTGTAGACAACCAACTTACTGAATGTGCTGTAATCATTCATTGCAAAAGCCAGTTTTTATATCAAATTGTAATAAGTAGCAAATTATCACGTAATTAAAACGGTCTTGAATTGTGTACAGACACTAGGAGCGCACAGATACAGCCCCTATAGCTGGCCCCTCTTGTATACTGTAGGTCTTGCCAGTCTTTTAGTACATTCCTGGTGTTCTATGCATTGGCATCTTAAATCAATGAGAATAATGCATGTGCATCGTATAACTATGCAAGCCTTACCTCTCTGTCAAGCACTGAAGAAACCTTTTGTTTTGTGAAGAGCTTCTTCAAGCTTTTGTTATCAGTTTGGTAATTCAGACTTTCTATTGTAAAATAAAAGCTTATGAACATTGTGCTTTGTGTCATTTTATATGAAGTTGGACTTTTGGAATATTCTGCAGATTACAGTGATCAACTTCAATTATTGTCCATGACAAACAGGTTGACCATGTGAGCCGCCAAGTGTCAAAGCAGATCTTTTTGCTCTGAAGGCTGTCGATCTTTGTGCATGACAGAGACTTAAGTTTGTGTCAAATCTATAAATCATATTTTCTTCCCCATTTCGCATACGCCGCTCCTGCATGGTCTTCCCTAAATGTGACCCAGTGTGAACTCTTGGAAAAACTACAGAGACGAGCGATACGCATCATCTTGGGATACAATTACACACAGTTCTTACAAAATGCAGACACTGTCACTAACGCCACTTAAACAGAATGAATTTCTCTCTGGCTACTGCTACAAACTGATACATGGTGTTTTGAGGGATAACTCAATTCTGTCCTACTCTGTCGACCTCTGCGTCAGTTTGCGGCAGCAAAGACTGGAACTTCCTGGTCTCTTCTACCCAACCTCACGCACTTTTGACAGATGGTCTATACTAAGCTGCTGAACCAAATACCAAAATTATGGAACTCCACATCAATGCAAGATTTCAGGACGAAACTATGGAGCAATGTGGGAAATGCAGTCTTTGAATTACTCTGTTAACTTCCAAGACATGAACTTCTATCTGTGGTGCATGTTAAAATGTAGTTTTCAGTATTCTGTGCCTGAGATCTTTTTGCTGAACTGTTAACCTTGTAAAAAAAAAGTGCACGCATCAGGGTTTGTGTAATTTATGGCCAATATTCGCCAGACTAAACCTTGTCATTATTTAAGGCTTGAAGCAAAAATCCTCATCAACTTCAAAAACACAGCGTTCAATTTTATTAGCTAAACCACAGTGCAAACCACCTCAAAGGTGAATTATATTGGCACACAATTCATGTGCACCTTCACACAATGTAAATACAAAATACTCGAGCCTTTCCAACACTGAAGTCATATGTACAAAAGGTTACTGGCTTCAGGAAAACAGAGGCTGAGACATTCACTTTGACTTGATTGCTGTGTCAATAATTTGGATATGTTTTTACAGTCTCCTGACTTATTCACATCTAAAGCTATACGCTGTACACCCTGTCCCTTTAAAAAAGTAAAAGCACTAAATAAGGATATTTCTAAAAAGTTGAAATCTCATTTTGTTTCTCTGTAACACATGGAACACCTTCTAAGACTTGCCCTATCCTACTTGTTATTGCACATACAAATATTATTGGCACATGATTCAAAAATAAATAGGAAAAGCAACTATATTACAATCAGAGTGTGCAGTCAGTGGAGCGATGTTCTGACCAGGGGAGTCCTTAAGGCTGAGCTGAAGTCTGCATCGAGGCCAGTGCTGAATGAATGCGGACATGGAGTCGGTTCTCAAAGTCATACCCAGCAAAGTCCTCCTAAAAAGACAAAATCTGCTGTTTGTCAAAGTAGCTAGAGTAATCAGGTGCACGGTAAAATAAAAGGACAATCAGTACCTTGGCCTGAAGCATTAGTATATGGCCCCTGGCAGCAGTCTAGGAGAAATAGAAGCAATCATGACACTATAAAGCTCTCTAACTTCCTCAAAGTCAAACATGACAGAAATACCTCTTGGCTATTCAGCAGCACACAGGCCAGCTCATAGCAGGAGTACGGCTGCACATACGAGTTAGTGAGGCGGCCCACCTCGTCCCTCGCTGCTAAATGGAAATACTACAAAAACAAAACGGTCTTGTGTCAATGAAAGAAAAGAAATGATATACAGTTTATACTCCCAAAACCTGAATTACCTGTACGGCTTCTTTGGTATTATGAAGACATTTGTTTATGGCACCCAGCAGTAAGTACTTTAAGCCTGTAGAGGAAGCGTCATCAATCCCCTGCAAGACTGGACAAGCCACGGGGAGATTTGCGTTAAGAGTGTGCCTCAGGAGAGCGGCCCGTTCATGTTCGTAGCTCTGTACCTTGTGTCATGGTCTGCAGGTTTGGAGCGGAGCAGTTGGGCAGGGCTTTCCACAAATACAGGATCTCAATCACGGACAGGATGCACAGTTCTTTGGTGACGTTGGGGCTGCGGAGTCTCTCTGCCTAAGAACAAACACAAGGATTCAAGTTTACTTATTATACACACGCTCATGCTTTAAGAAGATCATTTGACGTTGATTTGTGTAATAAGTACAATTATCTGCAAAAGGAGGGAGATTTCTTGCATTTAGAATAAGAAAAAAATGCAGTTAATTCCTAATTGCGGTTACAATTAGGAAATCAATTTAAATTTACTTGAAAAATTAACAAAAATCGCTTTTCATTGGCAGAAGGGGAGACAATGCAGGTCATTTTTCATTTTTCAAAGTGCGGCCCTCAGACTGATTTTAAGTGGCCCGCAAGCTTCTTGTTGAAGATTGAAGAAGTTTAAGAACTCTACACAATTAAAACCTCAAAAACTAATATTTTACGGTGAGACAGAGCTTGCATCAAGGGTCCAAACTAAATACAGATGTGGTGAAAGGTTTAAACCTCTCTAAAATTAACCTGTTGAATGTTTGACTGAACTGGCCATTGATCTGTGGCCCTCCGTGTTATATACAATTCAATATGTGGCCCTCGACGGGAAAAGTTTGGACACCCTTGATCTAATTCCTAACTTGATTTATTCAGTTTTGAACCCCAAGGTGTATGTTTTTCAGTTCATTCAAAAACTTAAAGATATCCAGATCCCATTTGAATCATTTTTGTAACTAAAAAGCCAACAGACAAAGGCAATTGTGGCCATTTTCTGAAACATAAAATGACAGAAAAATTGCAATACAATTTTTTTCTCATATTTATGTCAGCAACATACAGCAACCATTCATTTTCTTCACCTGCAGTGTCTCGTTTTAAAGTACAAAAAAAACAAAAAACAATTAAGTGCAACTTTTTAATAATTTTTTGCTGTGTAGTTCACACAAATCAGCTGCACTTTACCCTCTTCATGGAAAACAGCTCGATCTGATTATTCTTGCGTTTGAAAAGCCGCTGGACATCCTTGAAGACCGTCATGGCTCCCTCCAGATCACCGGTGGCTCCCTGGCAAACTAAAGCTCCGAGTTAATTACCGTCAGTGGAGAGTATTGGAAAGACAAGCCCGTGTGTCATCGGTACCTCCGGTTAAATAGGCGTAGTAGCACTGAGACCAGCGCGACTCGTTCTTCAGCCGCTCGAACGCCCTGTAGGCCTCCCGGAAATTCAGCTCGATCATGCTGCACCAGCCTACGAGGAATGACAATTAGATATTAGATCGCTGGCTTGTTAATTCAACCCATAGAGCAAAACATTACGACCACGTTATGTAGGAAACTGCTTTCAAATCAAATTCATATATGGGACACAGTTTGGGTTGGTTGGTTTGATTTCGTTGCAGGGCCAGCCAGGGAGCCACATCTTCCCCAGGCTAAATGGTAATGCACCAGTCAGCATTGACATGACAGACTAGAGATTTTTAATTGGTTTCCACTTCATGCATGGCCCAAAGACATTTTCATTTTCAAGTAAATTGTGTAACTTTGTGGATCAGACAGGGCAAAAACGGGGGACACCTGGGACAGATCCCGTGTAAAACCGCGACAAATTAATGGTTTATGGAGGACCGCATGGTGATATGGGACAGAGGGCTCAAAACTGGGACTGTCCCGGGTAAACTGGAACGTCTGGTCACCTTCCTTATAAGCTTGATCATCTATGAATAAAGTCGATTCGTAATTAGTGCTTTATGCTGCGTTTCGGTTGTCCTCAGAGGTCAGAACTCTGAGCTGGGAAAGACGTTTGTGTCAGGGCGAAAAGCTTAATGAGACAGTGACACAAATACATCATTTAAACTTCAAAACTGGTAAATGTCAGACAGAATATAACTAACTTGTTAAATAAACCTAAACAGTGTGGTGGTATTTATGATTTCTTAAATAATGTGACAAATCAATTAGAGCTCAGATTGCTTGAGGTCATTAGCAACATTAGCATCATCACAGAGCAAACAGTGCATTTTATAACCACAGGCTCAGCTGCTGCAGGGGTCGACATGCAGACAGTGAGCAGGCAGCCGAGGACAACTAAAGCACTACGGACACAACAAATGTAAAAATACTGTAGCCTTTTTTTAATTTACTTCTAAAACAAGGCGCCGCCATGTTTTACCGACCTTTGAGATGACTTCTGTTATGATATTGGGCGTTACAAAAATAAATTGATTGATTGATTGATTGATTGTTTCCTTTAACTTGGACAAGAGAGATCTACACTGGTCAAACTGGAACGCAGCGTTGGATCTAACACATGCTGCCTGTGATTGACAGCTGTCATGGAGACTCACAGTCGGGATAGGGGGCGGAGTTTAGTGTGCTACTCTTGGAGGAGAGGGGCTGAAAAACTAGCACTGGTTGTAGCACATGAAAACTACACGGCATGCTCCTAAAACCAATGGGTTGTGTTTTTGGCTTTTGTAAACAAAACAGAGGATTTGTTCAATGTTGCTCGGTCTCCGCTGATGTTATATCTGTGAGCAGTCGCAAAACAGAGCTGCAGCAGCAGCAGAGCACCACGATGCACTCAGTCACTACAAAAACCATGTAACCGTGTACAAAAATGATACAAGGTGTTTGTAAAAGTAACTAAGGGGCAGATATCATAAGATTACTCTTCTCTCTCCTCCTTTTCAAGATGCATTAACTGTTTGCAGATTTTATTTCATTGTTTAATTTCACGTTTGAATTGAATAAATAAATAAAATGAAAAAAAACAAACAAATAAAGAAAACGATGAACCCAGAGGTTGTATTTGTTGAAAATTTGATAACAATACAAATTGACTTGATTTTGAAATCTAGACAATTTTTGCACAGCCCTAAGATTCAGCTGCCCAAAGTTAGTTTTAAAAGTCTCAATCAAATCGAATAAAACCTGAGAAGATCTCAACAGACAACTGGTTTAGAGTTATTTCCGAAAACTGCAACTGATCTGCAGGAGAGTCATTGAAGGAACAGTCAGAAGTACCTATTTCATATAAACACACGTGCTGGATTTCTCTCTGCTCAGAAGCCAGCTCCAAGGCGCTGCCAAAGGACGTCAAGGCGCTGCTGATCTCGCACTGCGCAGAGGAAAAAACAAAAACTATTTCAAATTAAGTCTTGGGAGAATAAAGTCTACGTTGTCCACAGTGTCTTACCTCTAGCCGTTGAACCCTGCCTTTGAAAAACATGAAGAGGGAGGAGTTGGGGTAGGTCGCTTCTCGTTGCTTGAGAATGGACTTGGCTTCCATCAGTCCGGCCTGAGTGTCTGCGCCGTCCAGAGCGAAGAACGGCTGGACGACCGTGTGGTACCAGAGCAGGGCCAAGCTGCCAGAGAGAGGGAGAGGGGCAAAGGGATAAGCAGCTGCTGTCCACAACCACCACACTGAACTGATGTGAAAAGTGTACAATTTGTAGGGAGTGTATTCATTACATTATCAAGAATTTTGAAACAGAGATGGCCAAAACCATTGTTACATTAAAAAAAGATACATTTGCATCCTGCTGACTGTATGAAAGAAACTTGGCAAAACAAATACAACTGGTGAAACAATTTGGTCCAGTAAGTTCACTCACATACTCACGTAGCTAAGGGGGCCTTCATGTCCTTACTTTCGCTGGCGCAGGTCAGCGCGGCCAGGCCCTGGTGGCGGTCTCCGGGAAAACCCAGCAGGTTGACGATCTTGAGCAGGTGTGGAGGGACCATGGAGATGCAGAGGTGGAAGAGGCCGTAACCGAAGCTGACCGAGCCTTTGAGGCGGTCCAGGGCCTCCGGGTCGATGTTGTGGGGTTTGAGGGAGGGGCTGGGGCTGGGCCCGGGTGAGGAGTTGTGACTGGGGGGGTTTGATGAGGAGAGCGGCGGAGTGGGAGGGGCCTGCTCAGATGCTCTCCTCCTGTGGCCCTCCTGCAGCTGTGTGATGTCACTGTAGCATTTGTTGTACATTTTCCAGGCTTTACGGAGGGTCCAGCCCCCTTTGATGTACGCTGGAGGGAGAGAGACAGTTTATTATGCTTTTTGAAGGTATTTGGTAATGTTCGAAAAAACATCATCAAGATCATTATCTTACACATTTTTAAAAATACTACATTGATCTGAAATAGCTAAAAACTAATTCTCCCTCACCTGCTGTTCCAGGTTCTACAAAACTCTCCATAAGCCCATAATTCACTGCATAGTTGTCAATACAACAAACATAAAAACTAAGGAGAAGTGGTGTGGTGCTAGCCTGGGCCCGCCCATACTGCCTGTGACGCTTCACTGAATTTCGTGACCAAGTCAGTCTGGCCAAGTTGCCCATCTCTGCCATTTCAAATCTCCCCAGGAATGGGGGCCAATGAAAATCTAGCATTTCCAACGGCTCAATTGAGGCGTGGTCTGATAGGTTGAAGCTTCCCAGTAGCACACAGAGGCATTTGAGAGAGGCGGGTTAAGCCTGCCCTCTGGGAAACAGTTTTACCAGGCAACTTGGCCAGACTACAATCGCAGTTGCGAGGCTAGTGTGGTGCAGCTTGGTGCCAATGTTTTAAGATGAGCAATAACAATAAGACTTAATTGATCTCACAACGGAGAACCATCGTAGGCTAAAAATCTTCAGTCTTCATCTGTACTCTGTAGTTGAAGTGTAGGACGTTTCGATCTTACTCCAAAGATCGTCATCAGCTCCATCTTTGGAGTAAGATCGAAACGTCCTACACTTCAACTACAGAGTACAGATGAAGACTGAAGATTTTTGCCTACGATGGACAACTCCTGTACGACTGAGAACCTACACATCACAACCGAGAAATTCATTTGCTTGGCGGTGCTCTTCGAGGAAGAGATTGTAATGTAAGGAAAGCATTCCCTGGATATGTAGGAACTCAGGAGCTTTGGGGAACAAGAGGTGCCGGAAAGATACAAAGGTTAATACAAACATGTGCGAGTGGCTCGAAACACAGCTCCAGCTATGTTTTTGATTAGGGAGCAACATTGTATCATGGTAAAAACATCTACTTCTACAAACTTTGCATAATACCCTCCTTTAACTACACATAAAGTGCTAACAGTAAACACAAGTCTTTGATGGGTTTGGTCTGGGAGTACCCAGCCAGCGGCGGCGCCAGGGGGGGTCTTGGGGGGTCTCAAGACCCTCCTAAAATGTCCTCTGACCACCCATAGGACCCCCCATCCACGACTCAAGCCCCGCGTTAATGAGAAAGAGATGGAGCGAGAGAGGAAGAGAGAGAG
>OMNZ01072976.1:0-26740 GCA_900303255.1 Lesueurigobius sanzi | reverse complement strand
CCCACCCTTCATCCTGACTATGTGTAAAAGAACGTTGATTACACTGCAAAAAGAAATCTAGAAATGAAGTACAAATTTTGTAAAAATATTTGCCAAACTCATTTCATGAAATCTGCAAGTTACCTCATCGCACTCAAAATTTGAAAACAGCATTAATTTAGTTAATAAGAATGTTGTTGATGTGTTTTCCTAATTTAAAGTAAGTCTCGGGCCCCCATGCAATCTGCATAGGGGGCGCCGTTGACCGGTTTGTCTTACAGACTTTAAATAACTCAAATATTTGCCAACGGTGATTGTTTGGTCAAATAAAATGGAATTTTTGTGAATCAAAGTGGATCAAAATTGGGGTGATGATCGCACATGCCAAACCGTTCAAAATATGCCATGGGTCATGAAGTTATGGGTAAAAAAAAACTTACCCCACTGGCAAATTTCTTGAAATTAGTTTCTCAAACCAAGGGAAAATATGTACTATCTTAAGACAATTGTACTTAATTCTACACTTCTTTTGCACTGCACTAGATATTCAACATTTGAGTTTGCTCATTAGGCTAGAAATCAATCCACGGACAAAAATGTAAAAACCATACAGTACATGTTAAAGACTTGTTAAAACTTCAATATAATTGGACAATTTAAGTGGTGAAATGATCTGCTGAAGGTGTATGAATACTAAAATGACACTAAAACAACATGGAGCCGTTAATATGTGGTGGTGGTGAGTATGAGTGTGTGTTGGGGGTCCGCTGAGGTAATGAGTTGGGGTGAGACGGGTCAGTCCATCTCCAAGGGGTCAGGTGCATGTATCCAATCTGACACCATCTCGACATCACAGAACACGTCCCGTTTGCTCATTTTTCATCTTCTGAGTTGAAGGCATCATTTTGTGGACACCTCCATCTGGCCTTGTCTGTTTGAGTCATGTGACAAATACACGTGTCAGTTGATTTATGATTTATGAGCTCGGCTTTGGTCTCAGCACAGACGACTCTGAGAACAGCCTTCACACTGACAGTGTGTCTGTTCTGTGCTCCATTTGCGACTTTCTCTCTTATTGTATAAGATGGTCAGTCTGATGGAGCTGTCAGGACCGTCAGACTGACCACGCCTCGGAGGGAGTCATCACTTCTGAGGAAGGCTCGAGTTTATTACATTCATTACATTACAATTACTTCATCAAGTACATTTATTTTAGGAAATGTTTCATCAGATTACTTTTAGAATAATGTAATCAAAGAAGTAACAAGATTATTTTTAGAAAGACTAAACAGTAATCAGTTGTTGGATTATTTTATGGAGTAATCCCATCAACACTGGTGCCGATAGGAGCAACAACTTTACAACTATGGGCCTGACAGAGCTGACAGATCTAACAGAGCTGACAGGTCTAACAGAGCTGTCAGGTCTGACAGAGCTGACAGATCTAACAGAGCTGACAGATCTAACAGAGCTGACAGGTCTAACAGAGCTGACAGATCTAACAGAGCTGTCAGGTCTAACAGAGCTGACAGATCTAACAGAGCTGACAGGTCTAACAGAGCTGACAGGTCTGACAGAGCTGACAGGTCTGACGGAGCTGACAGGTCTGACGGAGCTGACAGGTCTGACGGAGCTGACAGGTCTGACGGAGCTGACAGGTCTGACGGAGCTGTCAGGTCTGACGGAGCTGTCAGGTCTGACAGAGCTGACAGGTCTAACAGAGCTGTCAGGTCTGACAGAGCTGACAGATCTAACAGAGCTGACAGATCTAACAGAGCTGACAGAGCTGACAGGTCGCGTCAGGCCAACAGCTGATATAAGACATCACATGTGACACTTCTGAAGAAGGAAGCAGTACGGCTTTCCAACATGTTTAGGTAATTGAACAACACATCACTTACCTTATTGTCTGATATAGAAGAAACTTAAAACAGTAACTTTACTTCAGTAAAACTATCAGATGAAAATTCTACTTAAGGGGAGATTTTGGATTTATTTTAGGGTTACTCTACTTCACAAATGTAATTATTGCATTTCATTCAATGTTTCTCTATGAAACTACTGGTATATGGAAAATTATAACTTTTAATGACTATTTTTCATCTACAACATCTTCAGTTTAGTAGCAGCCCCAGACTTTCCAATATTCTGAAGGTTTGTTCAGAGGGATTGTTCAATATTTCCTAGCCCGATTTATTGAGTTTAAAGCCTAAAAACAAGGCAAAATTATATTATATATATATATATATATATTGTTTTAGATGTATTCATTAATAACTTTTTTTGTTTGTTTATTTTTTTAACTAAAAAAGCTAAAAAAAAAAAAAAAACTTTTTTTGTAACTAATATACAAAATAAAACCATACATTTGAACCTGGCTCTATAACTTAGATTTAAACACCAAAAAATATAGACAATTTTCTTTTCTTTTCTTTTTTTTGCGTAAAATGCCTTATTTTTGATAAAATGACATGATGAAAACGTGCAATACATTTCCCCTCATATTCATGTCAGTAACATACAGCGAAAGTGATTGGTTTAAAAGCAAGCATTTAACCCCTCATTAGATCAGATTAGTTTATTTGAAAGGGCACAGTGCAATTTCATAGAACACATGATTAGACAGAATTAGCTTCGTACAGAGAACCGGTGCAGAAGATACAAACGAGGCACAAGGATCAACCTTTGTATAAACTTACCAGCAAAAATGATCGTTAGTTCATCGTGAATTTACTCTGAATGTTTGCAGCTAAGATCATTCACAGTAAAAGATTAACCTATGATTTAAGAGAGCAAATACAAACAGAGCTAACATTCCTTTACTGCTGTTTACTCCACACAACTCCACTCGTTCCCTGAAGTTTTGCTGATAGCTTCATATTGACTGCATCATATACCAAGGCTAAGGTGTTAAAGAAGATTAGAAAGGCTGAATAATGCAGAATATTGATCTTTGAAGGACCGTCAAATACAGCTTCTGTGTTTACGCCAAGATGGAATAATCCCGAGCTAAGCTTACACACATTTACATTTCAAAATTGGGCACATAAAGGTTTAACTAAATTACAGGACTTTTTTGAGGGACCAGTTAATTGAGAAAGATGAAATTCCAAAGAGGGATTTTTGCCAGTATCTACAGGTGAAGGACTTTATATGCAGGGACACCTCAGGACATAACAGACACAGAGAATATTAACATCATGTGAGGAGCGTTTGTTCATGGCCGTATATTTACTCATCTTTGAAAATGTATTTAAAGCATCACAATCATACATCAATATTATCAGTAATTGATTTGCTATTTGATATGAGACCACTTTTGCCAAGTGTTCAGCCTGTTACTTATGGGGCTCATTCATAATGGACTCACGAGGAAGGCTTTGATTGTGCTCCAAGTTTAATTTATCCATCGTTTATATATCTTCTGCACAAAGGATTCTTCATGAACAGGATTACGTACTCCTGCTTAGGGCTGAAACAACTAATCAATTCATCGTCGACGAATCCGTTATTGAAATAGTTGTCACCTAGAAATCGATGAATGGTTTCTGGGATATAGCTACAGACTCAGTAAGAATGACATGTTTTTTGTGAATAGACTCTGTTTTAGCTCGGATTGTTCCAAATATGAGACAAATCTTGGACCATAATCTAATCAGAGCACAAAGAGGACTCTCACTTTCTCAATCCCATGTGAATTTTAGAGGTTCTTAGCTTTCAACATGTGAAACTTGTACAAAGAGCATCTACTCTAACAACACGTCCTCAAACTGCCTCACTTTAGCTTCATCTGGCAAAAAGCTTTAAAGATTACACTTTCCATGCACCTTTTGCTGCTAACCGATTAATCAATCAATCGTAAAAATAGTCGGCCGAGTAATCGATGACTTAAATAACCGTTAGTGACAGCCCTCATGGTCATTCACAGGGTTGGCAAAGTTACTTAATATATTCTATATCGCTAGTTACAGCTTTATAAATGCAACATGTTTGTATTACATATTACTGTCTCAAAAATGTAACTGAGTTACACTACTTTTAGTTACTTTTGACTTACTTTTAGCAAAATATAAACTGAAAAAGGGAGAATAATGCCACCGAGCTAAAGTGTAATCAAAGATTTTCCTCAGTCGTCTCCATTCTCTCTTTTTTTTTTTTTTGACTAAATTAGCTCCACAAGTCACTTTTAGGCCAGTATCCAGCTTGATCTGGTGCTGCATCTTATTTGGGGGGAGTTGCACTTGTAACTTGAAGTAACTCGAGTTACTTCAATTGTAATAACTAATATATTACAGTATTTTGTTAAGTAATATATTATATTCCCCAGTTACTGAAAAAAGTAATATATTTCTGTAACTGTTACTTTTGTAATGGGTTACTCCCAACACTGGTCATTAATGACTTCATGCCCAATTATCTGTGTTAATAGATAGAGAAGACTCTATTGATCTCACAATGGAGAAATGTACAGCTCTAATTCATGAGTATTTGATCATGAAAACGAATGAACTCACGTTAATTCATGATGAATCCATGCCCCGATGAAGTAAAGCATGTATGAATCATGCATTATTTCATATACCCGTTAAATAAAGCTGATTTTTGCCTCAGTGAGCTATAGGAGCAAAGCAGGAGCACGGTGCGGAGGAAGCCTCAGCTCAGTTCCTGACCTTGGGAACGAGTCGTCTGAGAGAAGCACATGATGGAGCTCTTTGTTCAGTTGTTTCGCTCTCAACACTCAAGTGTGGAATAATCGTTCTGCTTTTGGTGAAAAACCCTCATTAGCTCAACCTTGGCATGGCAAAGGAAAGGGCAGACTGGGTCCAGGATCAGGCAGCAATGCCATGATCTCTGCAACAGCGGATGTGGCTCCAGGCACAAGGACAATGAAGGTCTCGGCAACGACTTGTTTGGCCACTAATATTCAATTCTGTTTTTGAAGAGCAATGTGGTGACTGGCCATAACTATACAAATATACCTCCTCACTGCACAGCCCTCCCTATCCCACATTTAAATAAATACTGTAAATAGAAAATGTGCCTTTTGTTGCGGTGAGGTAATTCACTGAGGCGCTGGCACCGGCTTTACTCCTTTGTGATGGAAATGTGTTTGTTTGGGACGTAATGGACATAACTTGCTTTTGTTTTGCAAATGCAGACAATGCATATAATAAAATGAAAATGTCACATTTCTATAAAGATTGTTCTAGACACTCTCCGTGAGAGTGTCTAGACTTCAAAGTAGGCATTTGCACTTGCCAGCCTGCATGCATTAAAGATAATATGTGCTGTCATATTTTACCCATTCTTCAATGCCATTTGGCTGCATGGCAACCTGGTAGGAGCAGTAGGCATCACCAACCGGGAAAACATTCTCAAAATCTAAAGGCTTTACCCCCTCGAACCAAATCTGGAACGTTCACTCGCCTCTGTCTTTATACAAAGCCACAAACCTTTTTTTTTTTTTTTTTTTTTCATGGACAGAAACGAATATGTTGTGATTCTTCTCCATCTCTGTGTCTATGAATGCTAAGTCCAGGTAAACGTGCGTGTGTTAAGCAGATTGGGATGAAAGGGGCCGCTGCTGTCCCGCTCTGAGGATTTCTTTAACGTTCAGGACAGTGAAGTCTCCAGACTCTGGGATCAAAGTCCAGCCTGGCCCTTTTGTGTGCTCTCAGACAGACAGCTGTGGGCGGACAGACCACTTTAGGACTGGAATACTAATCACACTAACTAGGATATGCACACATTTGTACTGATTGAGGGCCCTGCATCTGGAGTTACACATAATAATAATTATTTGTTCATTTTTATAGAAGCAAGTATGGACATTCAACATGTAGCACATACAATATTTATAGCCAACGCTGATATAATGGCCGTCCTAGAAGGGCTTTTAAAGTACACATTTGCAAAAAATATATTTACATTAATTAACATGTAGATTACATTATTGCAGTCTGAAAAATACTGTAAACTTAATCCCTTTCTAAAACAATCTTAGTTGACTTTTAAAAGCCCTCAGATCTATGTCCTGTTTCAGCTCAGGAGACAAGCAGTTCCACAGTTAAAGCCTTGGACACAAAAGGCGGACTGCCCACAGCCTGATGATGGGTGACATGTGTTATTATAGAAACTTGCCTAATTGGACAGTAATGATACACAAACAAAACCATATTTCATTTCTCCTCTTTATATTTGCTGGTCTCAGTTGGTGGTCACTGACTGAATGTGTCTGCCATCGAATTGTTCCAAAGTTATCAGTAATGAGAGCTTAGTGAACCTTGGCCAACTCACACAACAATAAT
This sequence comes from Lesueurigobius sanzi, assembly GCA_900303255.1. Classification (NCBI taxonomy): domain Eukaryota; kingdom Metazoa; phylum Chordata; class Actinopteri; order Gobiiformes; family Gobiidae; genus Lesueurigobius; species Lesueurigobius sanzi. Next base: position 20,453 of record OMNZ01072976.1, on the reverse strand, counting down.
GAATCATATAATCATGTTATTTTCCCTTCACTTTATCACATTATTCCAGGAACATCTGATTACATCATTGGAAATGAGCACAAAGATGATAATATGTTCCCCTTTCTCCCAAACACAAACAAAAATATAAAAGGTGGTCTGCAATTTACAAAATGTCCAGATTGCACATACACAGGTACTAATGTTGTAATACAGCAAAACAATATTATAGTTTGTTGTATTGTTGTTATTATCTTTTTAAATTGATGCACAGTGGCGTTCTTTAAAGGCACACTGCGTAACATTTTGGATTATACTTTAGCCACACTTATTATTTTCATCAAACCAATTCTTTACTGCCACCATTTATTTTTCAATTATTTTACTCATGCCCTTTAAGTTGTTTCCTGACAAAAAATAAATCAACACACCTGTAATATTTCTGATGCTTCACATACAGTAGATTATGGGTGTCCAAACCTTTTCGATCAGGGGCCACATATTTAGTATAGCATTAAATTGGGTGAATTTATCTTCAATCACGGAACCTCACTTTCATGTATATATTAGGCTTAGAAGCTTAAAGAAGCTCTGTCTCACTAAAATGTAAGATATTGAGTTTTTAATTGTCTAGAATTCTTAACCTTACAGTAAAAAGTACCATCTCTGCTGATGTGTGCAAACTGAGCGAGAAGCCTGTGGGCCAACCACAATTAGTGTTTGGCCCTTGGGCCGCACTTTGGGTACCCCTGACAAAGATCATTTACCAACAGAATAAAAATAATAATAATAAAAGATTGAGAAAGATGAATGGTCTCTCCTTGAGGCCAGTAGTGACACTATGTAAGAATCAGGCATAATGCCAGAGCAATAAAATACGCCTATGTTGCATTACCAACAGTATCCACCAGATGGCACTAATGCTTAGTGGCCAACACATCCTTTACTTGAGAAAAATCCATACACCCCCAAACACACAGCCCCCATGAGTGAAAGAAATTAAGTCTAAAACAAAGTTACACATTATTTATTTATTTAATTAATCATCAAGTATTTTTTTCATCATTATTAAAACAGAAAACAGTAACATGCTTTAGAACAGAAAAAACACACAATTGCAGTAATCAAATGCGATCTTAGATGTATTTCGTGTAGTGATGGAGTGGCAAATGTTGTGAAAAGTCTGTGTGCAGTACTCTATTCCTCCACTAGAGGGGGCGGAGACAGTTTGAGTTGGAAGTCGAGTCCTGTCTGTGCAGACATGAGGAGGCCAGACTTCTCTGAACTGTGGCTCAGCTCTGAGAGGATGGACAGCTGAAAGAGAGAAACAGATCATGCTATTATGATCATGTGCTTATTCTGACAAAGATCAACAACATTATGAAAAATCTACTCAAACTAACAGAAGGATGAGGACATACCCGTGAAGGCCCTCTGTACAAAGAGCGCAGCTGGTCCCAGGACTGTTCCTGCTGATGGTCTAATGTGGCCTCAACAAAAAACTGCACAACAGAGAAACACACACAAGTATTTGACTAATTTATTCCGTGCAGTCACTGGATCTACTCAGTATCCAAATCATTTATCCGCTGTAAAAGCTCACATTATTTGTACATGCACAAATAACAGCACTATCCTCTGAATAATTTTATATGTAAAAATAATTGTACGTAGTGTAGGATCCCAAATATTGAGGCCAAAAAACATACCTTCTTTTTCTCAGAATCAGCTTCATGTTGAACTGATGTGACTCTGGTCTGTGGAGAGGGCAGAACAAGATTATATGAAGAACATGGAACAATGCTCCAGTCAGTGATATTTCTTATGTGTCATGTGACTTTTTGCTAGTGCTGTCAATCGATTCATTTTTGTATCATTCACAAACTAATAACTATTTCACAATATTCACAAAAGTGAAAAACCCAATTGCTTACGATTTGAAATGTGTAACGTAACTGCTCTTTGTTTCTGGCAACGGGCTCCAGATACACCAGTGTTAGGTCAAAACATATACAATTCATTTGCAATTCATCATCAAGTTGTTACTCATCTTTTAATTAATCGTGAGTTAAAGCGTCCACTTTGACAGCTCTACATTTTAAATGTTTACATGTACGTTTGCCATTTCAGTTTCACGTTAATCTGTCTGTGTGTAGTTTGTGGGAATAATCATTTTAAATACCATGAGAACCTTTATGTAAAACAAACAAAGGCTACATAAGGTGAGAAGCCTTGCCTGTGCTAATGAGGCTGTGCGCCCCCTCTTGGGCTGGCTGGGAGGCACAGTGCGCCCCCCTTGACTCGATGAACATTTGTAACAGTTCCATAGTCTGTTCCGTGGGAGCTGCTCCAGGCCACACTCCTTTTGCTGCAGGCACTGCAGGTGGTACAGGTGTCCACAGCTGGAAGCCCAAAAGAAACACCACATTTCTCCCGTTAGCAGTGATAGCCACAACATTGTAAAATACTGGATGTTTCTCTGTCACTTTTCATTTCATAACAACAGAAGAGACAAAAAGCAGATATATTTTACAATCATTGATGAGTGAACTACCTGAAAACAATGATCTCGTCTGTGCTGTCCTGCTTCCTCTTGTACTGCTGCAGACAGATGTTGCAGCAGTCCTGTCGGGGGTGTAGTCCCCGTTTCACAGATGAGTGCAGGTGGGCCAGGGACCAGTGGAGGTCATGGTTCAGAAGACTTGTGGTGGTTTCAAGCAAAGTCTTGGGGAAAAAAGTATTTTAACTTTCCATCATTTGGTAAAACAGACTTGGATTAAATAATTGTTCACATCATTCACTGTACAGTAAATCTGACCAGCTCTTTGGCCATGTTGCCCACAGTATTAGAAACTAGTGCTAGTACTTATAAACATTGTAATTTATGAAGTGATCGCTGTGAACTCTTATTTCTGTTAGACCAATTTAAGTTAACACCTTTCAGTAGCAAAATGCTGCAGGATATGCAAAACAGCTAATTAAAACTACACTAATAAATTAATAATTCCACTGTATAACATAACTCTAATGTGCGTCTGTACCTGTTCATAGTTGAATGTGTCCAGCATGCCCAGGATGAGCCCCTGGATCTCTGCCAGCTTCCCCTTTCCATAAACTGGGTCCTGAAGGAGGTGAAGACAATTACGTCCCCTATTTCACTTCATAGTTTTACAATATATTAAGTTCAACACCACAAAATAACAGCATACAAACCAGTCTGGACAAAATACTACATTGTTCCACTTAAGATTATACACACTGGAACTGAGAAGAGTAAGTTCAGTATCTGAGCACACGAGAACCAGCTCTAGGGACTGAAAAAGTAACTATTAGGTCTACATGGAGAAAGTGGCTCAGTTGGGTTGAGCGTTAGTCCAAGGATCAAAAGATCAGCTGTTGTATCCCAGGCTGCGGCTTGTGCAGATTTCCGTTGTGTTCTTGGGCAAGACACTTCACCTGCCTTGCCTACACATGCATATAGTGTATGATCGAGTGCTGGGTGGTGGTGGTCGGAGGGGCAGATGGCGCAGATTGGCAGCATTGCTTCCGTGGGGGGGCTGTGGCTACAATAGTAATGTTTTCTCAGAGGTTTCCTCAATTTTTTCACCATGTGGTTCTTGGTTTTTTGGGGTTTTTCCTCGCCGCAGAGGAAGGTCTAAGGATGGGGGATACTCTAAGCTTGTTACTCTAAGTGATTTACTTATTCACGGGACATTACATCTGGTCGAGACATTTCATTCGTGTGCGACTTATTTTTGATCATTCTTGATGTCTGATATTGATTTGTTTTTGTCCAGACCGACCTTTGAGATGACTTCTGTTATGATATTGGGCGTTACAAAAATAAATTGATTGATTGATTGATTGATAATGTCACCCCAAAGCATGTGGATGGATATTGATTTGTTTTGTGTTTGTACCGACCTATGAGACGACTCCTGTTGTGATATTGGTTACAAAAACAAATTAATTGATTGATTGATAAAGAGCTTTGAGAAATTTGTCAACTCAAGCGTGTAATGTAAACCATTATTATCTAGGACTAAGAGAGGTTCAATTAAAATGCATTGCCTCTATTGTCACCAGCACAGCCCTTTTACACAGATTATTTGTTTAACATTTGCATATGTTTTTCATTTAGTCGACACAGACGGATAAATCTGAACTAAAGTAAGAAACTGGTTTGTTTAGTCGTGTTGCTGACCTGCAGTATTCTCTGGATGATGGCTGGCAGGGAGATGAAACTGCTCATGCTGTTTAGAACATTCATGGTCAGCTCCTTGAGAACTGACAAGCCAAAAGAAAAGACATAAAATCAATGTGTAAAGTTATTTCTTAAAGTGATAGTCTATAAGTCTAAATGTATTACAAATTTAATAGAATATGTAAAATGAATCCTCTGTGCCTGATTTTTAATGTAAAGTAACGAAAAAATGTTTTTAAGTCTCTCCATTTTGAAACAAATCAGAGTCTTGCAGGATTGGTGAGGACCAATGAGACAAGCTTTCCTGTGTACTGGGCCCGAGGGGGGGGCTTTCCGGTCCAATCAGGGGAGGAGGGCGGGGCGTTTACTTTAAAAATGTTTCTCCTCATTTTGCAAACTTCCAGGCTATCACTTTAATGGAATCTAATCACCATAAAAGGATTACTTGTATGTATTATGAAACTGCTGCTTTAGGGATCAGGGCAGTTCCACTTTTTACCTTCAGAGGTGTGTTTGCTGCTCGCTCCTGTCACATGTTTATGTGATGCCATCATGGCCTCCAGAAGAGGGAACCACAAACCCTGTGCACAGAGAACAGCATTAGTAAGAATATACTCAAAATATCACTAACAATCAAATGGTAAAAAGGAAGGGACGAGGAAGCTAAGGTGTTTTTGGAAGTCAAAGCACCTCTGTTTGTTGCTGGTTAAGACCCTGAGAGCTTCTGTGACACAGGTCGATGACAGTGTTCAGAGCCTGCTCCAGGTCTCTCCGGGCAAACTCCCCCTCTGGACTCCCCTCTGTCTGTTCAGCTGTTAACACTCTCAGCTTCTCTTTCAGAGTCTTTATGGACAAGAGAAAACACAGTTGAGTCATAGCTTTCATCAACAAGGGAAGACCCTCTGCTCGACTGAAGCATACAATACTAGCTTTTAGTTTAGTTGCAGTTAAGTTTATTTGTTCATTTCATACTGTATTTGAAGAGTTATTATGTGGATGTGCTTTATGTGTATTCTATAAATGTTGCTGTAATGTTGTTAGACTGTACAAACACAATATTCTTCCTGGATGATTGGTATTTACCTCCAAAAGGATATTGAATGCTCCATGGACATCGCCCTTCTTCTCCAGCAGGTACGCAGTGGCCTCGCTGTGGTGGCACTTGGAAGTTATCTACAAGTCATACAATTACAACTGGTGTAAAGGACATTTAAGTTCTCCTTAAAATGACACTTTATAAAATGTATTAGTTAAATATTGTAATTTATTGGCATTACATTTCTTATTTAATCTTGTTGTTTTAGATGCATTCTGTTATGAAATAGTGAGGATATTTGTGTGTGTTTGGGTGGGGCCAGGTGGCTAGTGGAGCTAGTAGCTGGGGAGCCCTTGTGTTGTTGTGCGGGTCTGGGTTTAAGCCAACGCTTTTTTTGACATATCAAAAGTGCTATACAAATAAGATTCCCTTTGCATTCTTTTCTTAATTAAATTTGTTTTGTGACTTGATCATGTGAAAAAGCAGGTAGACTGCCAGTGATGGTCTAACCTGAATGGCCTCCTCCAGTCTATAGTGCTGACAGCTCTGTAGGAAACTCAGCAGCTGCTCCGGGGCAAAGCGGCACATTAGTTCTAACAAGAGCTCTTGGAGGGCCATGTCCTCAGTAAAACTGGGGGCTGGGCCAGGGACCTCTCTGAAAAAATCAGATAAAAAGGAATCAGACAGACTGTAGGAAAACAAGTTCAGTCAGATAACATTACCTTGGTCCCAGGAGAGAGCTGAGGAGGTTGAATTGGAGATGGTCCTCCTGAAAAAAACAACACACGTGCACATTTTGGTCTCTCTGTGTTTTTTATTTTTTATTTATTTTTTAGATACACCTATTAAATATCACTGGAGTTTCTTTATTTTCCCTTTTATTTAAATAATGCCAGGTGAGATTAAAACAATTATCTAGTCAGCTAACTCATTATACTTTCACAGAAACGTGGTAGCTTTTTTTTGTATTTTTGACCCGTAGATTGTATTGGATAGAACACCTCAGGTTAAAAAGGGGGAGACCTTCAGCAAACATGGACATGAAGAGCGATGGAGAAGGCGTCGCAGAGAGACAGAGTGGGTAACAGGGTAAAAGGTTCACCTGCAGTTCAGACAGGATCGATTGCACCTCCTCAGAAAAGTGAAACAGCACCAGATCTGAGGACTTCTGCGCATCCAAGGACACCAGCTCCTGTCAGTGTGTTCATGAGAATTATGGGAATTACTTCCCTGCTGTATTACTGTTTTGTACGCTATTGTAAATTTTTAAAAACCTAGACAAACCTTGATGTGCTGCATAGCCTTTTTCCTGACCGCCTGCTTCTCCTCAGAGCTGTACCCAGGCATCGACAGCAGGTTGTGCACGAAACTGAAGATTTCCTCCTGTCAAACATTCACGAAAGATCAACAACACGTCATCAATGGGAGCAAAACAAAGGCGCCACATTACCTTCCGCAGAGGGTCATTCAGGTAGCAGTCGATTATTCGGTCATAGAGATGTTTCTTCTCATACAAGAACTCACAGATTTGGAAGCTACAAGCAAACAAAATGGAGACATCAGACATCAAGTTTAAAAATATTAGTAGGTCACCATAATAGATGACCATTAAAACTCTCGCTTTCATGCTAACTTAGTTTGTAGTGTGCAAACATAAATGTATAATTTAGCATTTAGTAAGACTTACAACTTTGCCTTTTCTGCTAAAGCCAATAGTCTTTCTTCATCAAACTGCACGACTCCGCCCACCTGCAGCAGCTCCAACAGCACCTGCAGGTCAGAGAGTAAAACACCTGCTCTGTCAGCATGCTCTGCTGAAATGAACTGAAAATATGACTACACATTTAAAATGAAGCCACCTGCTGCCTCTCGGTGTGTCTGGAGTCATCCCCAGGACTGCACAAGAACTCCAGCACCTGTCCGTACAAAGAAGCACACTTCTATGAGTTCAGTACAGAACTACAGTATATGGATATAATGATACAGGTATGTTCAAATATCTGCTATCTGATGAAAAAGAAAACCTGATCGAAGAGCTTCCGGTTAACAAACAGTGTATTGTCTGGTTTGGCCAGCTGCCGGGCGAGGAAGGTGAAGAGGCAGCCCACTTGAGATGGAGTGAAGTCAGGGTTATCCACCATCACCTGGCGGATAAAAAGGCATGTGTCTTCAAAAATAAAAACTGACACATTGAGATGGCTGGTCTTTTCTTTAAAAAACAATAAAGTAAAACATGAAGAGGACAGGATCAGTGTCATAGACAATGTTTGGAAACATTTCAACTGTAACTAGCTGCGCATCAGCTGACCAAAGGTTCATAGCCCTAGCCTCAAGCAATACAGAACTGTACAACACTGTTCAAATGTATGGGCTCAAAATGGCCATGTATTTTAGCTGCTAAAGACACAGATGCTACAGTACATCTGGGCTAAATTAACAGATCATAATTATCTTATCTCTGGCAGTGCCTCTCTTGATGTAGCTTAAGACAGGGGTTCCCAAACTTTTTTGCCCGCGACCCCCAAAATGAACATCTGAACGACTCGGGACCCCCACTGTAAAAAGTAGCATCCTCTTGTAACTATTTCCAGCGGGAAAACTATGTATTATTGCATTCTTACTTTGTTTATTTTGTTATTTGGGCCAAATTCACAAATATATGTTGTCCTAAACTAAACATTACATTGACAAACACTGTTATTTTGTCTTTCTATTTTATTTTGAATTCATCTGGGGACCCCCAGGTTAGGGCCTCGCGACCCCCACTTTGGGAACCACTGGCTTAAGAGACCGCAAGGGAGCACTAAAAGGTGGAAGTATAATACTGGGCACAAAACTAACAAATCATATGCAATACTTTGCTGTGTCAATGTATATCATCAGATTAGAGTGAGTCAAACATCTCTCATTTGGATATTACCTGGAGTAGGATGTCAACTATTCTCTGCTGGTACTCAAGAGCCTGTTTATCATTCTTAAAGTCTTCAAAAGTCTGCAACAGAATAAAAAGTAATTATTACATTATGATATAATATACATTGTTACATGCCCTATGTATCTATTATTAGCTATACCATTTTCAAGGCTTAAACCCGACAGAAGTCAAATTTAACATAATAATCTGAATAGACAGAAGTGTGTTCTCACCATGGCCAAGACATTGAGGAACTCGCGGGTATCAAAATGAAGCAAAGTGCGGATATATGGGAACACAGCCTCCTCCTCTGAAGAATCAGCCGAGTGCAGTCGGATCAGGAAGTCAAAGACCTGCAATCAAACTCTATCAATTATATGGGATAAAAAAAAGAGCCCAACACCAAAATATGAAATAACTACACAAAATTCACTCCTGAGACAAAACACTACAATGTCCATAACAGGAATATCTGAATACCTGGTTTTTGACCTGCGTCACCAGGTCTTCAGGGATGTCTCCGAGAGGGTAGGCCCTCCCTGCCAGACAGCAACTACAAGCAACACATTCACAATCACAGGATCAATACCATTACCATAAAATGAAAAACAGCAAGAAAATAGTTCATACTAAATACCAAATTAGATTAGCATTATTGGTGTGGTCTAACCTTATGTAAACTAGGACCTTGTTTCCCATTATCACTTCTTCATCTGTCAAACAGTAAAACAAATGTTATATACTGTATGTATGCTTGGATCATTGTAAAGTTGGGTTGTAACTCACCTGTGAGACTCTTCCCCTCTCTGAGAGGGGGACCAATCACTGAAAAGAGTTTCTGAAACACATTAAGGTCAACATTGACATAAAACAGTGGTGTAAATATTGATGCACTTGTGGATAGAAGGACATACTTCTAAAGGTGTGATGTAGTCATTCATGCCACTGTTGAAGACGTACATCATGGCATCATATAGTTTATTGTCCCAACAAACATTCACCACCTGAAACACCCAAAGGAAAACACACACCTCAAACTAAATAAATACTGCCTTTACATAATGTTATGAAAATAAGACTTTAGGTCAGTGGACCTGCTGGATGTCCAGGCTGGTCACATCCAGATGCACGATGCACCTCTCGAGGCTGTCCATCATGCCATTGCCATGATAATGGGCAAGCAGATCCTTCATGATGGGCGTGGTCAAGTGGCCCAGGCGATCGGCCACAATGTAGGACTCCAGCACCTCCAAGAAAACGCCCTTTGCAACCACATTCTCCTGTAGCCGGCTGTAAATCTGGTTAAACAGCAGGTCCCTGCACAAAAACATGTGGTTCACTAAGGCGTGTCTATTCTATTAGAGATAAAGTACCAAACAACATATCTAGGTTGGCTTATTGTTATTAGACTGCAAACAGAAATGACTCCCTGTAATTTTACTACATCATAGTTAACATTACACAATAGAACAGCCTTATTAGAACAATTGATTAGGACAATCTTTGTGCAGAGACAAATCCAATGGATAAAAGATGACTTACAGTCTCAGTAGCAGCAGGCAGTAATCCACCAGGACAGGAACAATGTCCTAAACAAGATTCACATTTTAGAGAACCCCTTTGTCATTGCATGGGCATAATCTGGTCAAAATGCAAAAGAGTAGCTCTAGTCACTTTGGCTCAAAGGATTTCTGCTCTAACCACGCTTTAACTGGATTGCTGTAGTAACTCTCTAATGTTATGACTCTTAACATTATCAGTGGAACTTATGGGCAAATGAATTGATAGTGAGAGCTCACATGGAAGTGCTGCTCCATCACTTGAATCTTGCCGTGCTCTGGACACTTCTTCAGAGCGTGCTCAGTAAACTGGAACAGGATCTCCACCATCTGCACAACAAGTGGACATGTTGAGCTAACACAGACAAGCAGACATAATGCAGTGGTCTTTGAGGTGCCACCTTATCAGCCACGACTCCTTTCCTTTTCACAGGATCTCCACACAGACCTACAATAAAATACAGGTGATAGTGAGGACACAGAACACATGACTTTACAGGTCTGTGGTGCCAGAACTCACCAACTACAGCTTTAGCAGTGCCCTCATGAAAAGACCAAGCCAAAGAGAGAGCCTCCACAAAGAGGTCCTGCTTAAGGAGGCAGTCTATGCGCTGCAAAACAGGTCAGAATCATCACAACTGTTTACTCTTACAAAGCATGATTCATTTTGGCTAAAATTGGTGTTGTAGAAGATAAATGAAACAGATGAAAATATTGCCAGATACTTAGGTCAACAGAATATAAACAAAAACACAGCTTAACTATAATGTACATACCTCTCTCCAGCTTCTTAGAGTCATCATGTGAGCCGACTGAGGGAAGAGCACAGTCAGACACTGCTCATATAGAGGATCAGAAACTCTCATTTAACATCTCAATCTGTTTTGGTGTCCATTACCTTAGTGCCTAGATAAATGATCTGTCCTGCGTAGCTTGACACGGACTGATAACAGGCCTTTTCTCCAACCAGGGCCTGGAATACACACACAATATTAGGTCAAGCTATAGTGGGTATACACATAAAGTACATCCATTACACTAAACAGAACCCTCGATGATCTGAACTGACACACAAAAGCAAACAATGACGCTGTAGACTTGCCACTCATTTGGATTTTGTTGCCATGCAGTTGATATGCTATGACATCACACATATAACCTCTATTGCCCCAAATAAGAGCCCAGGGCACAGACGTAAGTGTTTATTCACTGATTGTTGATATGAGTGGATACATTTCCTTTAAAAGCCTCCATACCAGAGCCTGGGACACATTCCCCCCAGTGGCCAGTGACTTGAAGTGTCGGCTGTTATAGACCAGTTGAACCTGCTCCAAGTCCATAATCTCCAGGACCTCCTGGCTAGGTTTATCCACCACTTGGAGTTTCTCATGGCTGTCCACCAGAGCAAGGGTACGGCTGTTGATCCACTGTTCAGCACAGGGGCGGTGAAGACAGACAGTTCAAAAAATAAGTACAATATTGTCTCTAAAGAAACACATTTTCAGTGTACAATAGAAATTCTGAGATGAAACAGACGATTGTGGCTCACACTGAGGCTGATGAGGTCACAGTGGAGCTGCAGCTGCTTCTGTTTGATGACATGGATGGTGCCTGACTCCTCCTTCTTCACCTGCACACACCAAAATGTATGCTATTACAAACAATCGTTAGGTTTGTAGCTAGCTATAAAAGGAAATGCCTCAATAGGCGTTGTACTGTATTTACATGTACATGGAGTGAGTTTATATAAAAGGTACAGCTTGTGTATGTAATTAAATTAAATATTTATTTATATAATGTTCAAATAATACCACCCACCAAAAGGAAATGAACAGTATCTCCTTTACAAAAGGCCAGGATCGGGTTGACAATCTTCTGAACAGGGACAAACTGCCAGGCAAGCTGCGGGACACTGGAGGGGTCCGACTGCAAACAGGAGGCCACACTCAAACCAATACGAGCTATTGTAATGTTGTCACGTCTGGGGCTTTTATAGGCAACATGAAAGTATTAAATAAATAATAAACATTCTATGAAAGACAAAAAAACATGTTCACAAACAGAGTTCAAAACCATACCTCATAAATACATACCTTGCTGTAGGGAAAGGTCATCCAGACTTTGAGTGTGGGCTTCAATCCAATCACCAGGATCTATGATAAAGACATAAAAAGTCAGGTTTTACTGCAATAGTGTCTGCGGACTGACACACGCTGCACAGTACCTTGGTGAGAGAGGCCATGGCCAGCAGAGAGTACTGAGTGATGGGGTGGTCTCTGAAGTCTGGGGGTGTCCGCAGTGGCTCAATGCAGCACACCTCGCCTTTAGAGCCACTGAAGAGGCATCTGGAGTCGCACGAGCGCATGCCCATCACCCTCCTGCACCCACAAGCGCACAAAGTCAACAAAACCAGATGTCTTGTGAAATAGGTCCAATTAATGTCTCAAGCACCTGAACGCCAACTCAAAGACAGAACCTCCACTGTCGTTGCAAACTGCCAGGGTCGGGTCATCTGTGAACTGGGAACAGAAATTAAAGAGAAGTAAGACACATGTAAGTAAGAAGGTAGCATGCATCAGCCCTATATTTCGACACAGACTAATGGAGGTCCATGCAGGATACATTACAGTATTTAAGAAATCTTTTACCTTAACATGAAGAATGGCAGTGCCTGGGGGGTGGGCATCAGTGATGGTTCTCAGTAGTTTCCCATTGGCCAGGTCCCACATAGTAATCTGGAATAGAAAAACATCTCTTATCACATTTTTGGGAAAAATGCAGCATATACAGACGTTTTCACTCGGATGTTCTGCCCGCGTGATGGGATGCATGTCATTCAGGGAAGTACCTGTCCCTTGGCGAACCCACAGAGCAGGCGGGTGCAGTCGTGGTTGATGCTGAGAGCAGACACAGCTCCAAACTCAGCCCCGGTGCTCTTGGAACCCAGGCACAAACGGAGGGCCTGGTTACTGTCTGCACACACAAAAATGACAGTAGTCTACATGACAGGTTGTTAACATATAAATATCAAATATAAACAATTTTCTACTTAACACATTTCTTGAATTACACGCTGTGCTAGTTTTGTTGATTTTTTTTTGCTAGTTTTGTTTTTCACTTAACACAGCAGTAGTGGGGACAAGATTATTATTTTATAGTCAATAGTCAAATAAAATGAACTCTAAGAAAATTGATAAGTCACATGCACACAGTCATATACATATTACAATGTACAGTGAAATGAAGTAACCCAAGTCTATGACTGAACCTTATCCTTATCCTATCTACTAACCATGAACAGTTTGAGAATTAAAATATTGTCAAATTCAGCATGAATGGTGACACTCTAAACCAGTTTGTTTAACTTTCATTGGAAACATTTATACAAAAGACCCACATGTGGTTGATGTGTGATGATGTGAGTTTTGTCAATTAAAAATCTGTCTACTTGAAAGAGCAAACAGTAACAACAAAATGACAGCTGAATGTCTTTTATTCAAAAGACAGCAGACGCATCAACAAAAAGAACTGTCTAGAACACAAATCCATGGGGGCACATGCATCTGAGACACAGACCCAAATCAGAACAAGGCAGCAGCATTCTGAGAGAGCCCTACCTTTTCCTGTACAGGCAAGTGCAGAAAAACAGAGAGAGGGCAATCAGCGTCACATCAAGGGGGTAAGCTAAAGTCATATAGGGCCAAAACAGACCCCTGTGGAACAGCTGTCTGAATTGTGGCAGTCTGTCAATTATGATTGTGATTGTTGGTTGTTTATGATGGAATGTCTACATAATAAAATGTGGAAAAACACCTGGGTTCAAAGTTGACAAGAGTTTAGTAAGAGTGAAGTGAGTAATTCAAATTTGTGGAGCCCTGATGAAACACCCTGCTCAAACAATGATGTGTGCTGATAAAATCATAGTGTGATGTGGTCACTGAGATAAGATTTGACCTGATCTGGGAACAGTGGAAAACCAGTGCTGATAAAAGGAGGGCTGATTAATAAAGTCAATATAAACCACAGCACAACATGATTTGTAGGTTTCACTTGAAGCAGGCAGCACCACATCGGCTCCATTCCTCATCCCTGATTCACCAGAGAACAAAACGGCTACTTCAGTTTGACATCATACAGTATACAGAGAAGTGAGTGCTATTCTGTTCATGTTTCTACCTACTTTCTTTCAGAGGACTAATAACACTGAATTAAAGACAAAAGATGACACAAGGAAACTGATTAGGTGGTTGGAGGCAAATGTAGATGGCATTACTCCATGGCAACAGGAGAGAAACAGAAGCCAGATGAGTGGCAAGTCTTCCGTCATTTGATTTGACACTGGTTAGAATAAAACAAATGCATGTCCTCGATAGACACTAGAGGGTTTTTTAAAAGAAATTGTTGTTGTAGTTTTTATGATATTGATTTACCGATGTATTCCACTGCGGCGAGCAACAGACGCATTATAATTTTGTGCTCAAGTATGTGCGCTAACACAGAAACTAAAATCAGAAAAACAGGTTATGCACATTCTAATTACAAATGAACATTGGAAATTGAGCGGCAAAACAATGAATAACAATTCAAACTTGCCACTCTTTTTGCTGTTGTTACTGTGATGAAATGCTAACTGCCAAGCTGTTGCTATTATGACATCACATGCATAACTTCTTGGTTTCATTCCTACACTGAATGGCATTATATTATAGCTGGTGAAGTTTTAGTTGTGTTTTTGTATTCATTGTTACCACTTCAAACTTCAATTTATTTAGATTATTTCCATCCCCAAATCTGGACTCTATGAAAACAGAGGCATAACTCTGTCTTGTCTTTAGTCCGTTACCAGCTCCTGATCATCATGCCTCATCGCAGCTGTTCTGTGGAGATCAACAATAACTCTGGCTACTTCGCCCTCACCAACCCAAGGTACATTGCACTGCCAGCACAAGTCTTTCTATTTGAATATTTTTAATATTAGGAATGTATAAGTATATATTGAAAAATATATGACTTTTATACAGGATTCTAATTTATGTTATTCTGGTTTAAAAGCAGTAGTGACCGAATGTATGAATTGGCATTGAGTATTTTTACCAATTCTCCTGGAATAGGACATTACGACAAAGTATAACCTTCCATCATGCTTGTGTGCAGGGTATTCACTGAGAGTGGCCACTGTGAGATCCCTCCACCCCCCGTGGTGGGACCATGCTCCATGGGTTCAGCCATGTTTAATAAGGCTACAGGGGCCGCAACAGGAGCCGTAGGGGTCTTGACTTACGATCTCTACAATTCCAACTATGGCAACTGCAGCAATGCGCTGGCCATCATGTACTCTGTGCCTTTCGACCGCAATGTCTACTCCAACTGGTGTGCTGTGGGGGTGTTTGAGCAGGGGATTGAGTGCGACTACAACCTGTATGACAGCATGTACAACAGCAGCGAGTACAACTTTGTAAGGGGACAAGGCAACGGCTCCAGTGTGATGTTCCAAGGAGCGTTCCTCATGGTCAGTGCCTCCATGTCTGACAATGGAGAAGCAGTCCTCCGAGTGGACATTAATGACATGGGCATGTACTGATGATCTCTCAATAAAAACTAGCTCTCTAATCAATATTACCATGTTATGTGCATATTAAAATATGTGCTGTGATTTGTTGTTACTTTTAAAAAAATAAAACATTTTAAAATCCTTTTAGACCCAGATGTGCAGTGAAAGTAAAGTACAGGCGGAGCTAAACATCCACATAACAGTATCTGTAGGTTTTGGTCATTTTAGCACTCACACAAAACATTTAAACAATCTTTGTGATCAGCAGGAATGTGACTCCTTATGCGTCTCTGCTTAATGATCAGTAATTTATTATTTAGTTATGTATAAATATATTAAGATTGTGTTACTCACCAAACACCAGTGCAAGACCATGTGATGTTCCAACAGCAATTACACCTGCCACCGTCTGAACACACAAACAATCCACTACCTTTTACCAAACATTTCACAAAAGCAATTATTTATGAGTGTGTGGTGTCTATGGAGGAGGGTCGATTAAACAGTACTTCAAACAGTTGCTATATAGGCCAAATTAAACTAGATCAACAGTGCCCCCTACTTGCAACAAGGATAAAAAAAAAAAAAATAACAACTCTTCTTTACTCACTTTATAATGTCTATCCATTCGAGACTCACTCGAATGGACTTTAGGCATCACTGTCAACAAAATATGGTATCAGTGCATCTAAAATGTCTTTTATATCATCATTGTTGTTACTGTTCATGTCTGTGTTTCTCAGATGAACTTGGCGGTTTTGAAAATGCCAATTAATAAAATCCAAAGAGTATTATTAGAAATGTGTTAGTAATGTATTTGTATAAGATCATACTTACTATAGCAGTTGGCAGACCCGCATCGACCTTGTCCTGCAGAGAAATGCAGTTATTATAATGGGAAAGTGAATTGTGTTAATAAATATGGTCAGTAGCTTCTCACCGCAGCGGAGACAATCTGTGCCGAGATACCTTTGAGCAAAGTGCGTCTCAGAACAGAGCCGTGCACCGAAGCGTTCACATCCAGCACTTTCTTCTTCCTACATGAATAGCAATACAAATGAAACTCTCAGCAGTGGGCAAGTGTGGGAGACAAATCCAGGGATTCTGATGCGTTTCTTGGAAACCTCATATTAAATATACTGTATATCTACAAAAATATCTGGAGGCATTTCAATAATTGCAAAAGCCAAGTACAATTTAAACAGCAAGGCCCTTCACATTTTATTCTGTTCTCTGATCTTACCCGATTTAAATTATGGCACTACATTAGTACAGGGCAGTACATTAAAACCAATTAATACATAAGGTCACTTTTTTCCGACCACAACAACCACATTTTATGACATTGTTGAATTCCAAAGTGTACAAACGTTATACAAAGCAAGGCAAAAACTGTTACAATGCTAATCACGAAAAAAAAAGTAAAATTACGAGAAGAATTCAATTTTATGATACTAAACATAGAAAAATGATAGGTTTTTGTCCCATGATTAATGGGGTAAGATTGTAGAACAGCCTGGAGATGGATCAACCCAATTTCAATATAAATTCAAACAAAATACATTTGGAAGGTACAGTGAAGAAGAAAATAATATCCACTAAGGGGCACAGAAGAATTAATTTGACATTTATTAATTTAAGTGTACTATATTGACCCGGGTGAAGTTAGTTGGCTGTGAAATTGATCACATGTTGAGCCGACATTGAATAAGTGAATGAACTTTGGTGTGGGTCTTGTTCTTTGTACCCATAATTTGTGAAAGTTTGAAAAGAAATAAAATAAAATAAAATAAAAATATGAACAACGATGTAAGGCGTGAGTGCAGCTTGCCGTTTCAGGATGGCAGGATCCCCACTGTCAGAGCTGGCCAGAGATGAGGTGTCACAGGAGTGGGCATCCATGTTGTCAGTGTTTAATAAACAGGTGTCCTCCAGCACAAAAGGAATGTCCTCCTCTTCCAGCTAACACACACAGAGGATGCAGAGAGGGACGTAAAATGACCACTAAGTATTCTGGGATTCGTGGTACATTGCATAAAACGAACCGATGGGTATTTTAAAATGTTAAATACTTTTTGTTATCATTCACATAAAGCAACAGGACACAATACTCGAGGCAAGGCAAGTTTATACTGTATGTAGAGCACAATTGGTTCACAAGGCAAGACAAAGTGCTTCACAGTTACATAAAATTACAAGAAGACAATTAAAATCAACTCATAAAATAAAAATATGATCATTAATTAATTACATTAAAGCAGGGGTGCACAAAGTATTTTACATGGAGGGCCAAAATGGAAAAGTATAATGAGCGACGGGCCAAACGCAGTACTGTTTTTAACCAGACTTATGATTAAATATCCTTTAATAACTGTGCTATTGACTAGGGCTTGCTGTTTAGGTGTCCTTAGTAATAGTTTATTCGGTCAAATTAGGTTCACTGCAAAAAATGACATCTTAATAGTGAAAATGTCTGGATTTAAGAATATTTTAATTTAACTTAACTTATTTCAAGTAACTGTGACTTGCCAAGTAAAAAAAAGTCAATAGAATTGATTTTTGTTCTTTTTCCCCCCAAGTAAAATGAAATGTATTTCCATATTTTTAAGTGCAAAAGATATTCTACTCTCATTTTAAGTTCAATAAGATGTTTTTTTTCTTATTCTAAATGCAAAAAATACTTATTCCTTTGACAGATATTTATTTTCCTGCTCAAATCAAGGTCAAATAATCTTCTTGCAAGAAAATTGGACTTATTTTTAGAGGAGTTTTATCACAGCAGATCCTTATCCTTATAATCTCAGCACCATCCCGGGCGACATTTTGGGCACCACTGCATTAAAGGCAAATGCATATAAAAGTCATACGCTGTTCTGCCTGGGTTTGAACACTGTCAGAGTTGAGACCTGTCTCACATCTTCTATCTGATAGAAGACGTGAGACAGGCCTCAACTCTGATCTGCTGACTCTGATCACTAGCAGGAGACCACTCCCTGAGGTCCTCAGACCCCCAGATGGTAGGCTATTATATATGGCTCTAAAATGTCAGAGATTAACTTTGGTGCTAGATCAGGAAGAGATCGTTTTAAAGTTTATTCTCTGAGCGACAGGAACCCAGTGCAGAGATCTGAGCATTGCACTATTATAGCCATATTTCCAGGTTCTAGTAACACAATTTCCCTTGTAGATCAATAAAGTTGGTCCAAGTCTAGTCTACTGTGTTAGTGTTAGATCTCTTTTCCAGTAAAAGACACAGCAGATAAATTGGTTGTCCCACATCTTTCTCTTATTTACTCTTTGTTTTGGCTAATGTAAAGATTTTGCTAGCTGCTCACCACAAACATGGCAGACATATCATTTGATGTCAAACTCAAGTTTTAGTCGTATTTTTTAGTCTATTAAGACGTATTGGTTACATCTAGTGTTGTTCCGATACCATTTTTTCTCCACCGATCCGATACCGATATTTGGACTCAGAGTAGTCGCCGATACCGAGTACTACTCCGATACCACGGTGTAAATAAAAACACTAGCAAAAGTCTGTAAAAAGACGCCAAAGCCCATAGCACATGGCTCATTCTGCATAAAAAATGTATTCTGTCGATGTTCTGTTTCTGTTCTAAAGATTAAATGAAAGCAAAAAAGGAAACACAAATGTATCTGCTGTGAGGTTAGAGGTTTTAGTGTCTGCAGAGCCCAGAAAAACACATTGTGGTATCGGAGAGGTTTTGGTTAAGGTACTCGCCGATACCGATACCTGAAAAATCTGTGGTATCGGCATGACATCCGATACCAGTATCGGTATCGGAACATCCCTAGTTACATCCTTGAATCCTTATACAAAATTGATGAAGTGACTCTGTGTGCCCGATGAACCAGGTCAGTGTCTATCAAAACAGTGTACCTCATTGAGGATGCTCTCCAGAGTGGGTGGGGTGTCCACTTGAGGAATGTCAAACTCCTTATCATCAATCTGACAGAAAACAAACACATTACTCATTTTTTTATTATGACAAGTGCGTACTGTTCACTCACAAATCAGTTTAATTTGCCTGGTCAGCCATTTCAGAGGAGACTAGTCTGTCTGCTCAGGCTACAGTTCTATTGTTTCACCTTTAAACATGACCATGATTAACAACATCATTACTGACAGCAAAAAAACACTGAACCTGAAGGACTAAGACTGAAATAAGTGAGATTTTTTTTTTTTTTTTTTCAGATGCCAGTAGGTTAATCCATAATTAGCCCACCGAATATGAACTTTGTCAGCAGCAATAAGACAATTAAAAACGACTCCAATGTAAACATCTGCTTTATGCAAGTTCAAAGCGAATGGTTTGATTGCAGAATATGTTGCAGACTCGACAGTTTTTTGCCTTGCTGTCAGCTGCTGCTCTCCAAATATGTTATAGATGCAGAATGGCAGCAATTGTGCGAATGTCGAGTCTCACCGCGTCCACGTCCATGTCTTTGAGCTGAGCCACAGAGAGCGCACTGTCCGCTCCCTCCGACATCTCCACTTTTACATGTTTACATCCACAAGCTAACTGTGCTCCTGCTGCTGCTGCCACTCCACTTCCTGCTGGTGGTCTTCTTCGGTGTTCATCGAGGTGTGACTGTGTTTACTGGACTGGTGCCCCCTACCGCCCAACAGAGCTCAGTCCAGTCCAGATGATTCAAGCCTCACTAAGATGTTAACATTGGGAAACCTCACTGAAAATACATGAGTATAAAATATAACTGACAATAAATATAATACAAGTGACAATAAAAATCCAAGTGGCGACGTGTTTAAAAATTAGGTTTTTAATTTCAAGTAAATACTTCATATTCAACTATGCAACTAGCCCACTAACATTTCAACTATATCTTAACCCCTTAAACCCCAGCGTGCCAAATTTGGGTCCTGTAGGGTATAAGAGGTTAAAGCTGTTTTGGTTGACAGTACATTCAGTTGCAAATTAATCAAAGTCAAAAATGACGACAAAATACAAAAGAATAATGAAAAATGACAAAAAATATTGTCATCTTTTTTTGTCATTTTTCATCATTCTTTTGTATTTTTCGTAATTTTTTGATAATTTTCCTCACTTTTTTTATTTATTTTTTACAATTTTTCTCAATTTTTTTCTCGTCTTTCCTTTGGGGTTTTTTTTTTTTCAATTTTTCTCATCATTTTTTTTTTTTTTTTTTAAATAATTTTCCTCACA